>SJYC01044563.1:0-16427 GCA_006408675.1 Madoqua kirkii | reverse complement strand
CAGAATTTAATAGTCTCAATCACACACATTTTAAATTTTGAGTGTCTATCCAATTCTTTTTATAATGTATATTCCTGCAGACCTATGTGTACAAGAATAATAGAATTATATAAAGACTGAAGGAAATAAAATATGTAAAGATAGTAACATGCACAGTTTTAACAATAACCATGGCAAACAAAAACTAACGGATATAAAGGACAGAATAGTGGTTACCAGATGGGCCATATGGAGAGAATGAAATGGGTAAAAAGGATCAACCATACGGTAACTGATGGAAACTAAACTTTTGGTGGTGAGCACACTGTGATGCACATACAAGTTTAAATATAATGTCTTACACATGAAATATCTGTAATATTAATATTGTAATATTACAAACCAATGTCACCTCAACATATTTTTAAAGATAAATAAATAATAATAATGGGAGTAATAATAAGAATTGATGCTTTTGAACTGTGGTGTTGGAGAAGACTCTTGAGAGTCCCTTGGACTGCAAGGAGATACAGCCAGTCCATTCTGAAGGAGATCAACCCTAGGATTTCTTTGGAAGGAATGATGCTAAAGCTGAAACTCCAGTACTTTGGCCACCTCATGCGAAGAGTTGACTCATTGGAAAAGACCCTGATTCTGGGAGGGACTGGGGGCAGGAGGAGAAGGGGACGACAGAGGATGAGATGGCTGGATGGCATCATGGACTCGATGGACGTGAGTCTGAGTGAACTCCGGGAGATGGTGATGGACAGGGAGGCCTGGTGTGCTGTGATTCATGGGGTTGCAAAGAGTCGGTCACGATTGAGTGACTGAACTGAACTGAACTGAACTGAACTGAATAATAATATGCATATTCCATTCACTGTCTTTAGGAATAAACAAGATTTGATTTGAAATTTTCAGTCTAAAATCCTGACACATAATAAGGCTTCTGTAATGACCTCTAGGCTGAAAGATTTAGATTTTAATAGAGCATGTTTAGAACAGTGCTGATGCAAGTCCACAAAAGTATTCTTAAAGTTATGCCGAGTTGAGCAATATGCTTTTTGTTTATACATCACGATCACAGCAAACACTTTATGAGTCTGAACATATGGGGAAAATTTAGCAAATGAACTTTTTATCTTAATAGCTAATAGATTCTCCACATGTAGCAATACATTAACAAAGCTATTATCTAGAAAAGATTAAAGAATAAAGGCACCAATAAATAGAATGTGTATGTGTGTGTGCCTGTGTGTGTAAGAGAGAGACGGAGAAATAGAGAAAGAGAAGGAGAGACAGAGAGAGAGAGAGGAGGAGGGAGGTCTTACTGGAAAATGCGGTGGGGCTTCCCTGGCGGCTTGGGGGTAAAGAAGCAGCCTGCCAACGCAGGAGGCACAGGCTCGGCCTCCGGTCCAGGAAGATCCCGCATGCCGCGGAGAAATGGAACCCAGCGCCACAGCTGCCGAGCCCGCCTGCGCTCCAGAGCTGGGCTGAGGTCTCGCGCCGGAGCCCGCGTCCTGTGCACCGCAGCCCAAGGGCAGCCCCTGCCCGCCCTGACCAGAGAAAAGCCAGCACAGCGACGGAGAGCCGGCACAGCCGGAAACAAACCTCAATGGAAAACGAGAAAACGTGCAAAGTGACTCGATGCAGTGGGTGAGAAAAGCAACTCAAGCAGCATTCATAGGGGGCTCCTCACTCTGGGCCGGTTATTCTCAAACTTCAAGGTGCTTGCTTCATCGTAATCACCTGAAGTGAGGTGAGGTGAGGTGAGGTGGAGTCGCTCAGTCGTGTCCGACTCTTCGCGACCCCGTGGGCTGTAACCTGCCAGGCTTCTCCGTCCATGGGATTATCCAGGCAAGAATACTGGAGTGGATTGCCATTTCCTTCTCCAGGGGATCACCTGAAGTGAAGTGAATGGAAAGTCGCTTGGTTGTGTCTGACTCTGCAACCCCAATGGACCATACAGGCCATGGAATTCTCCAGGCCAAAATACTGGAGTGGGTAGCCTTTCCCTTCTCCAGGGGGTCATCCCAACCCAGGGACTGAACCCAGGTCTCTCACATTGTAGGTGGATACTTTACCAGCTGAGCCACCAGGGAAGCCCAAGAATACTGGAGAGGGCAGCCTATCCCTTCTCCATCTTCCCAACCCAGGAATTGAACTGGGGTTTCCTGCATTGCAGGTGGATTCTTTACCAACTGAGCTATCGGGGAAGCTCCATAATAACCCCCAAGGCTTGTTAAAACACAGATTGAGGGACCCCACCCCAGTTTTCTGATTACTAGGTTTTAGGGGGCCCCAGATTAGGTATTTATTTCTAGCAAGTTCCCATGGGTTACTGATGCTGCTGGTCTGGGGACCCCACTATGAGAACCACTGGTCCGATATGTGGTTGACAGATTGACAGCCTATTGCTGTGTTCTCCTGCTTGATAAGAAATTGAAAACATGTTTTGATGAATAATATATATGACTGATACTATTCCTGTTTTCCCAGATTTTACCAATTATTAGGAAGAGTAAGTTATTAACATATAATTATTTTATTTGTATAGACTGAGATTATCTCATATCCTGAGAGTTGCATGTAATATATCTCTCTCTTTAGTTGCTAAGTTGTGTCCAACTCTTGTAACCCCATGGACTGTAGCCCACCAGGCTCTTCTGTCCATGGGATTCTCCAGGCAAGAATACTGGAGTGGGTTGCCATTTCCTTCTCCAGGGGATCTTCCTGACCCAGGAATCAAACCCGGGTATCCTGCACTGCAGGCAGATTCTTTACCAACTGAGCTATGATATCTCTATCCAGTAAGCATACTTTAAAACATTTAAAGATAAAGTAGATGCAAGAAGCATTTTTGGCCATAGCCAGTAAGTAAGAATCGAGAACATCACCTATAATGATACAAATTAAAATGATGAAATACCCTTGTTCCCTTTCCAGAAAAGCAAAAACTAAAATATTTTATAATATCCTATACCCTGTTGATAGAATTTGAGGATGAGACCACCTAGAAAAGGCAACTCCAGAGTTTATCTAGTGGTGAGATTTGGACCTATTATTCATAGTTTATTGTAGTTTCTTGTATTAAAATAATAAATTACAAAACGTTATATATATAGTAGAAAATATACAGTAAAGTTTTAAAAGCTAGCCTTACTTCAGTGCAAGTTACAGATATGAGTAACATAATTTATAATTAAACTTGCTTCTTTTGTGAATACAAAACATCCTTTATCTTATAAATTCAGTAATTTTGTAAACAATGGATGTAGTAAATTAACAACAGGCAATAGTAAAGTGGCAGAGGAGAAAAGGTCTGCAGAGACAGGCAGCAAAACAACCCAGAGAAAGGGCCTGTGGTTGTGGAATCATGATTCCGTCCGCTTGGGCTGTGCGACTCATACGTCACCACCTGACACCTTCTCCCTACAGAAATATCCATTAGCTGATTAACTGCTCCCACACGGCTCCAACTGCCCTGACCACACAGGTTAATAGCATTGCTTCTGGGCTAGCTGATGTTGCTACATTCTCATATTTTTAACGAATTATATACCAAGGAAGCACAGGCCAAATAAAGTACATATATTACTTAACAGGGTACACTGGACAAAGGTCTTGCTACGTTTGCAGGAATTCCCCTTATTTTCTTGAACAAATATCCTTTATTCACAGAAGAAACTCTCCATAGCAACGTGAAATTTCCCAAATGTCTCAGAGATTATACATATGTTTATATAAATATATTTGGAGGTAGGTAATAAAAAAGTACAACCAAAATTAATATGAAAACTTTTAGTGCTATACTTCCTAAAATATATCAAAGGAATTAACATTTCTGAGAGTTAATTTTCCTGATATTTAAATCAAATTTTAAGAATGAGGTAAACGAATCATACTTCACACTAAAAAGGTTAAATGAGGCTGGGAAATAGTAAAGATATTAATCTACATTTAGGACAAAGTTAAACTGTTTTGGAAGCCTCTGGGAACCACTTAACAGAAATTGTATAATCTTGTATAATAAGCAGATCGACTGAAAACTCTAGAACTTTGCTGATTTAGCATTTAATTCTTGCAGAGCAATTGTTGGGAAAAGAAGTTCTGTCAGATAATAAAATTAACGTTGCTACAGTATTTACATTTTAAAAATCTCTGGTGAGGTGCTCTGTGATAACCTAGAGGGGTGGGATGGGGTGGGAGACAGGAGGAAGGATCAAGAGGGAGGGGCATATGTATACCTATGGCTGATTCGTGTTGATGTATGGCAGAAACCAAGACGATATTGTAAGGCAATTATCCTACAAAGTGTGTGTGTGTGTGTGTGTGTGTGTGTGTGTGTGTGTGTGTGTCGTGTGCATACAATATACACAAATGCCTACACATATCCCCTGGAGAAGGGAAAAGCTACCCACTCCAGTATTCTGGCCTGGAGAATTCCATGGACTGTGTAGAGTATGGGGTCACAAAGAGTCGGACACGACTGAGAGACTTTCACTCACTCATTCACACACAACACACATCCTCCATTGGTATAACAAACCTCATTCTTCAGTGATACAGATACATATCTTTTCATGATTCCAGTTGAGTCAGCTATGCCATCAAGCACTGACCAACAGCAACAAGCATGGCTATTCCTTTTTTCATTGGTCCTAAGCTTGTCCAATTGTGTTTCTATTTTTTTGTTTACCAATGTCACAAAACAGGTATCCTTTAGCAAAATCTTGATACTCTTCCCCAGTCTTGGCCTGTCTTCTAAGTTGATTTTCCCATAATTTTAATAAATTTTAAAAATTTCAAGTTAAAACAAACTTACAAACATAGAATATAAGAAATCAGAAACTGTCTTTTAGAATCTACTCTTTCTGGTGCTTACCTTCTAATGACTTCAGCACTGCTTTGCCATTTCTCCACACTGACTCAGCTTATCCTACTGACACCTAGACAGATGAGAAATTTCAGCTGCTCAGAAACTACACATGATTCCTGTTTGATTGCAAAATAATATCCAATCTCCATACCAAGAGCACAACTGATGCAATTCTTCTGTGCAGCCTCAACTCCCAGTGTACCATTATACATAGCTGTTTCTTAGCCCTTGAAATCACTGTGATTCCTGTGTTCATTCCTGTGTTCTCTCCTGTCTACACTTCCTTCACCCTCCCCAGGGATCAATCCCTCTCATCATCAGCCCAGAGATCATCTGATTACAACTTTTCCCGGCTTCTCTGATGACCTTGATTCAGTCTAGCCTGTACCTTCAAGACCATGGATCTCTCTGGTGGAGCAGATGGCCACCTCTTAATAACCTTGCTTCATTCCTTAGTCTGTCACTAACAGAAAGGCTGAGTATGAGGAAGCAACTTAATGGATCATTTAGGGAAGTCTAGAAGAAATTATAAGGTAGCAAATGAATGCGTTTACAGGTGGAGAGGGAAAGACCAAGCCATTCTCATTGTGTCCCCTCAAAGACACCAAATGTGGTTCTAGTTCTAACTGCCTATTTACATGATATTTAATGGTCTGCTAACCCATAGATTCATGTCATGCTTTCAAAGCCTGACAGTCTATACCTTCATTCCTCTATAGGAAAATCCAACTCCTGTCAACAGGGGTTAATATAATCCCACTATCTTTCCCCATCCCCACCCTGAACCAGGGCAGTCTGGTGGACATAACAGTCCAGTGGCCACAATATGTTTTCCAAAGCCTGAGATATGATTTCAAAAATCACACATGATGGGACTAGGGCCAGAAAATACAGGGTTTGCCTTAGTTCTCCATGTCCCATAGGATGGTTCAGAGCAGACTCCAACACACTACATCATTCTCTTTGAGTTCTTTTCATGTGACAGGGGAGACATGACTTTACTCTCCCTGCAGTACCCCAGCCTCCTTCTGTAGTTACCCTGCATAGGACATGCATACACATGAATATGAACACGTACGTTTGCCGGCCTACATTCATGCAATAGCCATCTTTTGAAACTTCCTGCATTTCAGCTAAGATCATGGCATCTGGCCCCATTACTTCATGGCAAATAGAGAGGGGAATGGTGGAAGTAGTGACAGATTTCCTCTTCTTAGGCTCTAAAATCACTGCAGATGGTGACTGCAGCCACATGAAATCAGAAGACAATTGCTTCTCGGCAGGAAAGCTATGACAAATCTAGACAGTGCGTTGAAAAGTAGAGACACTACTCTGCCAACAAAGGTCCATATAGTCGAGGCTATGGTCTTCCCAGTGCTCATGTATGGTTGTGAGAGCTGGACCATAAAGAAGGCAGAGCGCCAAAAAATTGATGCCTTTGAACTGTGGAACTGGAGAAGATTCTTGAAAGTCCCATGGACAGTAAGGAGATCAAACCAGTCAATCTCAAGGCAAATCAGCCCTGAATACTTGTTGGAAAGACTGACGCTGAAGCTGAAGCGCCAGTATTTTGGTCATCTGATGCGAACAGCTGACTCATTGGAAAAGCCCCTTATGCCAGGAAAGACTGAGGACAAAAGGAGAAGAGGGCGTCAGAGGATGAGATGGTTGGACGGCATCACCAATGCAATGGAAATGAACTTGGGCAGACTTCAGGAGATGGTGAGGGACAGGCAGGCCTCGTGTGCTGCAGACCATGGGGTCAGAGTCAGACACCACCAGACGACTGAACAACAACACGTTTCAGCGGCTGCGATCAGAGGTATGTCTACAACGGTGAGCAAAGCAGACTTGGAGCTTGCAGTCGTGTGAGGCAGACAAGTCATGTCAAACACAAACTGTACCCAGAAGGTGTAAGAAGCAGAGCTGAGGAAGACTGTAAAGCAGGCTCCAATCATCCACGCAAGGGGCTTAGCCCAGTCCTGAGGTCACAGAAATTGTCCCTGGAGAAGTGACTCTGAATTTCTGTCTGAAACATAAATATTGACTGGGTGAAAGAAGAAAACCTGTGACCAACCAGAGGAAGAATCACTTAAAGCTTACAACTGCACAGAGTACACCCAGCTGCACTGAAGAAATATCTGACTCAAAAATCCATCACTCCTACAAAACATAATTCCAGTAATATACCCCTGTGATGGCATGTCAATAAAATCATATTCATACATGAAAGACTGTGGTTTTTAAGCCCCAACTTGACTATATTTGGGAGTAAATATATACATTTATCTTATTTTTGAAAAGCTCTTTCTTTCAACATTTTAACACCAGCCAATGCTAAAGTTAGATTTGGAACCATTTGCCTTTGATTACACAAGCCTCAGTGGCACTTTATCTACTGGCAAATAATAGACTGATTATATAGATTTGCTTTAACCTTCTGAAATTGCTGGGAAAGAGCATATCTATAAATACACAGTGATAATTGATGGTCAAAATGCCAGCCGCAGTTTGAGCTCATTGAACAATTTTAGGCTTAAGAAAGAGAACAAGTTAAAATTGCTCTAAGCTTGTATTGCTTCTAAAGATTCTTTCCTTTATTGCACTATGATTTCTGAATGGGCTCCAGTGATATTGTTACAGTCATAATATGTCTCTCATCTGAGTAGTCAAAATATAACCATTATATTCTCTTAGCCTATTAATTCAGTAATGCTTGATTAAATCCATAGTAAAAATGAAAATTTCAAAACGTAGGTAATCCAAATAGTATAGAAGGCTAGCAGGTAAAAAAAAAAGTTTCTCTTTTGACCCCCCAGGCCCCAGTTTTGCCAGCGGAAGTTTCACACTATAAAAGTCCCTCTGTGTTTTCTTCTTTGTCCTTAGTTCATCTGGCAGCTCTTTCCACATAAGCGTGGGAGGACCTCTGCCACAGGATCCCACCCCATAACATGCTACCCTATGGTGGCACTTAACTTGGCTATATTGATGGTCATTTAATTCCTTCTATTTTGTTTCTCTCACAGACATCATAGTACTAAATATAAACACTGTTATAAAGTGCACAAAATATACATCATGATGTCTATAGCAGACATACTAATGTTCTTCAAAATATTTCATGTTCTCCCCCACATGGTTAGGCAATACCATGTGACTTTTACAACCAGTGAAATAGTCAGTGAAAGACCAGTTTACCCTGCCATGGTGTTCCAGAAGTTTCCGCTACAAGATGGTGGAATCTCTATCTGATCAGCTATGAGAGCCAGAACCTCACCCCAACCTACCAGTCCTAACCCACTGTGGACCCCCAGCAGGAGTGGAAAATAGACTCACTAGCTAGTAAGAAAAGTGTTCATCTTTGTCACGGCACTTGTTCCATGGGTTTTGATTCTTCACAGACAGCTTATAAATACAACTGTACCTCTGTGCCTTGCATCTATAAACCAACATATAAATTATCTCCCCTTATCTTGCTGTCCAGGAAAATTGATGTTCAGAAATTTAAAATCCCCAAGTCTTTTTCTTTATAAGATTTTTACAGAACAGAATTGCTATTTAAAATCTTACAATATACATATATATGTATATGTATATGGTATGCATACATGTATGTATTCAACTGTAGTTCTTATTAGAATGCATTAGATTTTTGTTTTGCTGTATAGCATCACTCTTTTTTCTTGTTCCAGTCTTCCTTCTTTTTTTCCAGCCTGTGGATTGATAGTTTAATTTGATCCCTAGTCTTTGTTTTACTGAAACCTTCATGGATAACACCTGTCCCGGTTCCAGTCTCCTACTCCAATACCCGGTGGATTCACCTGAGAACCACCATTGATTTAAATGATATTATGGTGACTTAGCAGTAAAGAATCCACCTGCAATGCAGGGGACTAGATTCAATCACTGGGTCAAGGAGATCCCTTGGAGAAGGAAATGGCAACCCACTCCAGTATTCTTGCTTGGGAAATTCCATGCACAAAGGAGCCTAAAAGGTTACAGCCCATGCGGTCACAAAGGGTCAGACACGACTTAATGACTAAACAACAATAGTGACCATTGTACGAACAAACCTGAACAAACCTCGTAGAGGCTCCAGCTGAGCTATTTAAAATCCTAGATGATGTTGTTAAAGTGTTGCACTCAATATGCCAGCAAATTTGGAAAACTCAGCAATGGCCACTGTACTGGAAAATATCAGTTTTCCTTCTAATCCTAAAGAAAGGCAATGCCTAAGAAGATTCAAACTACAGTACAATTGTGCTCATTTCACATCCTGGTAAGGTTATGCTCAAAATTATCCTAGCAAGGCTTCAATAGTATATGAACCAAGAACTTCCAGAAGTACAAGCTGGGTTTAGAAAAGGCAGAGGAACCACAGATCAAATTACCAACATTTGTTGGATCATGGAGAAAACAAGGGA
Source organism: Madoqua kirkii (assembly GCA_006408675.1). Classification (NCBI taxonomy): domain Eukaryota; kingdom Metazoa; phylum Chordata; class Mammalia; order Artiodactyla; family Bovidae; genus Madoqua; species Madoqua kirkii. The sequence continues at coordinate 7,145 of SJYC01044563.1, read as the reverse complement.
ATTTCAGAAAAACATCTACTTCAGTTTCAGACTATGCTAAAGCCTTTGACTGTGTGGATCACAAAAAAACTGTGAAAAATTCTTAAAGAGATCAGAGTACCAAATCCCTTACCTGTCTCCTGAGAAACCTATTACCAGGTCAAGAAGCAACAGTTAGAACCAGACATGGAACAACTGATGGGTTCAAAATTGGGAAAAGAGTACGGCAAGGCTTATTGCCACCTTGCTTATTAAATTTATATGCAGAGTACATCATGCAAAGTGTCAGGCTCGGGTGATCACAAGCTGGAATTAAGATTGCTGGGAGAAATATCAACAACTTCTGATATGCAGATGATAACACTCTAATGCCAGAAAGTAAACAGAAACTAAAGAGCCTCTTGATGAGGATGAAAGAGGAGAGTGAAAATGCTGACTTGAAACTCAGTATTAAAAAGCTAAGATCATGGCATCCAGTCCCATCACTTCATGGCAAATAGAAGCAGCAAAAGTGGAAGCGGTGGCATATTTTCTTTTCTGGGGCTCCAAAAATCACTGTGGACAGTGACTGCAAGCACAAGATTAAAAGGTGCTGGCTTCCTGGAAGGAAAGCTATGACAAATCTAGACAGCATATTAAAAAGCAGGGACCTCACTTTGCCGACAAAGGTTTGTAGAGTCAAAGCTAAGGTTTTTCCATAGTCATGTATGGATGGGCCATAAAGTTGGGCCATAAAGAAGGCTGGGTGCCAAAGAATTGATGCTTTTGAACTGTGATTCTGGAGAAGACTCTTAAGAGTACCCTGGACTGCAAAGAGATCAAACCAGGCAATCCTAAAGGAAATCAATCCTGAATACTCACTGGTAAAACCGATGCTGAAACTGAAGCTCCAATTCTTTGGCTACCTGATGTGAAGACTACTCACTGGAAAAGTCCCTGATGCTGGGGAAGATTGAAGGCAAAAGGAGGAGGAGGTTACAGAGGATGAGATGGTTAGACAGCATCACTGACTCAGTGGACACGAATTTCAGCAAACTCTTGGAGATAGTGGAGGACAGAGCAGCCTGGCGTGCTGCTGTCCATGGGGTCACAAAGAGTCAGGCACGGCTGAGCAACTGAACAACAGTGACCATTGTTGGCATGTGGCATATGCAGGGTTACGCACAGGACACGTATTATAATTCGCTTCCTTGGGGAAGCGTCTCTACTATAAACCCTGCCTTCAGAGCTCATGTCACAGTGCTTCATTTCATATTTGCATGAATAATTATTGGGTTTCCCTGGTGGCTCAGATGGTAAAGAATCTGCCTGCAATGCAGGAGACCTGAGTTCAATCCCTGGGGAAAATCCCCTGAGGGAAAGAAGGAAATGGTAGCCCACTCCAGTATTCTTGCCTGGGAAATCCCATGGACAGAGGAGCCTGGTGGGTGTCCATGGGGTTACAAAGAGTCTGACACGACTGACAGGCTAACACACTTATTTAATTATTATACAACTACCCTCTACTGTAAGCTTCACGAGGGCAGGGATCCATTTGCTTCATCTCTGTTCTTCAGCCCAAGCCCTTGGAATAGCATCTGGCTCATTCAATTTGCTCAACAAACATTTTTAGAATACTGTATTTTGTTTAATTATAATTATGGGTGCTTTTATAATTAACATAATGATATTTGAAGCAAATGTTCAACAACAACAAAAAAAACCTTGGAATCCCATGGACGAGGAGCCTGGTGGGTGTCCATGGGGTTACAAAGAGTCTGACACGACTGACAGGCTAACACACTTATTTAATTATTATACAACTACCCTCTACTGTAAGCTTCACGAGGGCAGGGATCCATTTGCTTCATCTCTGTTCTTCAGCCCAAGCCCTTGGAATAGCATCTGGCTCATTCAATTTGCTCAACAAACATTTTTAGAATACTGTATTTTGTTTAATTATAATTATGGGTGCTTTTATAATTAACATAATGATATTTGAAGCAAATGTTCAACAACAACAAAAAAAACCTTGGCACATGAATATATAATCTGAGAAGATCATTATTGTCCCTCTTGATTTCCCTAGACATTGATTGCACTGAAGTTTTATTTCATATGTTTAGTAAAGTATACTTAGATATGCTACAATTTCTATTTGATCATATGCACCTGTAAACCCTGATAAAGATCCAGTATATATGAGTGTATTATACACAGATATGTAAGTGAACTCTAAACTATTAATTTAAATCAGTGGTCTCATGGGCAATTTTGCCTTCTTCCACAAAGGACATTTGGCAATGTGTGGAGACATTTTGGTTATCACAAACCAGGGACAGAAGCTACTGGCTTCTAGAAAGTAGAGGCCAGGAATTTGCTAAGCATCCTCCAATGCACAGGATGTCATCTCTCCTTGAAAAATAACTATTTAACCCCACATGTTAATAGTTCTGAGACTAAGAAATCCTGACTTAAACCTGACCTTTGAATTTTAATACAGAAAAAGTATAATGCATGTTTTTTCCAAGTTAATATGTGTGATGTAAATCATTATTCAGAATAAGTAATATGTTGGTCCCTTTTGTTGGAACTGAAATGTTTAGCTTCATCAACTGCAGCAATCCATATAGTCTCAATGTCACCTTTGAAACTGGGAGAAAATGGAGTAAGTTTATATTTCTAGCATGTCTCTCAGAGCTGGGCTCCTCACGCTGGGTTCTAACTAAGCTCCACACACTTCTCCACAGTGCGCAGGACCCCAGCCTTAGCTGCCAGGGTCAGCTGTTAGAAGACAGTGAATGTGAACTACTGCCCCAATCCCAGAGCCCCCTCTAGAATCTGCCTCTATAAATCCTCATTCCTGGTGCGTTTAGGTAAGCGCTCCCTCGTCTTCTGCATTAGCAGCAAGTATAATTCCCTGGTGTGCCCAGAATGGACAATGTGAAAGATAAAATGGTGTTTTCTGTTCCCTGGGGGAGACGATCATTTTTATGATGCTCTAAGCTACTCGATTAGCCTTTTACAAGGGAACAGAGTAAGCTGTTCTATGTGTGCCTCAAGCGGAACTCTTTTAAAACACATTTACCTAAAACACTTTGAAAACTGAATTTGACCATTCCTTCACAGCCTTGGAGGATTTAATAATTTATAGGTCTGCACATTGACCATAGGAATATTTTGTCATTGATGTTTCCATTAAATTATACTTGCTTGAAGTCAGCATGGGGTTGAAATTCTTTCCAGTGAATACTCTGATTTCTTTCACTGGTTTATCAAGGATGCTTATTGACAGTTTACAAGGATAGCATCCTGCCTTTTGACATCATTTTTATAACAAACAATCACAACATTGAGTAAGACTCTTTATGAAAAAAAAGAACGAAAAGCTTGCACATCAATAAAAAGTATGCTTTTTCATCATAGTTCCCTTGATTTTATCCAAGTAGAAAATCTTCTACTCAACTTGTCCTTGAATGCAGTATAAGCTCCTTTACAGAAGCAAGAAATCAGATCCTGTCTGGTAACTTACTGCACCTCTTTGATTGAGACCTAATGACCAGCTTGGAGCTTGGGAAGGGGATAGGTTAGGTTTTCTCAAAGTGTCTGAATTCAGAGAAACAGTTTACATAAAGGTTTTACTTTACATCTTCTTCCTCCCCTAAGTGGAATTATAGGAATGTGATGGTAAATTGAAAACAGTGGGTTTTCAGCTAGCTGTTTGATCAGAATTTAGAACATTAAATAGATACTTATTGAGCTATACATGTGTTTAATTATAAAATCCATGGGAGGGTTAGATACAAAAGGGAATATGTTTTCAGTGTGAGGAATAAAATGACCGTTATAAATGATAAATTAGTGTTAAGTAGCTCAGTGATGCAGGGAAGAGGTACCATTTCAGCTAACATTTGAACAAGAGAAGCAGGCAGAACTGGAAGGCAATAATCCTTACGCATGCTAAGCTGCTTCAGTCATGCCTGGCTCTGTGTGACTCCATGGACTATAGCCTGTCGGACTCCTCTGTCCATGGGATTCTTCAGGCAAGAATACTGCAGTGGGTTGCCATTTCCTTCTCCAGGGGATCTTCCCGACCCAGAGATCGAACTCACATCACTATAACTCCTGGATTGGCAGGCAGGTTCTTTACCACTAGCATCACCTGGGAAGCCCAATACTCCTTATCATAGGGACCAAGGCAAAGGACAGCGAAACCCTAGGTACAGGGAAGTAGGGAGTCTGACTCTCTAGAGTCTTACTGACCAATAGAAATTTAATACATGCCATATACATGATTTTACATTTCCTAGCAACCATATTGTAAAAAATAAAATAGATAAAATTCATTTTAATGTTTAGCCCAATAATCCAAAATAGTATCATTTTAACAATGAATATAAAATTATTAGAGATATTTTACATTATCTGTATATTGTTTCTGAAATTCAGTGTATATTTTTAAATTACAGCACTTGTCAACTTCAACTGGTCACATTTCAAGAGCTCAGCAGTCACAAGTGTCTAGCGGCTACCATACTGGACAGTGCAGCTCTAGAGTTTTGAACAAAGACTATGGGAAGTCAGGAACAAACTGAACAACGAAGAGAAGCAATGTGCCTTTCTCCCCTGCGGATACTTTCTGCACTGGAATGTACTAAATGGGCAAAGGGATGCATGACTCTTTTGTATTGTATTCTTTCGGACTGCGTGTCCAGTGGTGCGGCTTGCACAAGGCTACTGGATAATAACTGGACCACCATCCTTCTTGCTTGTGAATGGAGTTACCCTCAGGTAATAAAGATCAACGCATTCTTGTACACAGTGGAGAGAGGTCTTGGGGAGAAGGGACTGTCTTAGCTATTTCAGTGTTTGGCACTAGGGGCATTCTGGTGAATTTTGGCACAATAGATGATGGAGATCTAGAAATAGGATATAGAATTAAGAACACAGAAGGCTAAAGACTGGTATGAAATATTTACATTCTTGAATTTGTATGTTACAGAATTTATAACCAGATGTAAGATATGCAACTGACACACAAGGAAGATAAACAGTAATATTTGAAATCAATAAACACCTGACCTAGACAGCCTATGGATATAAATGTTAATATTTGAAAATTAATGAACCCTTGATTTAGGCAGCCTTAACTTCTCTTCAGTTTCATTAAACTTTAGACAGATTTCTTCCTAACTTTAGGCTCTGACTTGCTTATTCTTAGAGCGTTTACCTAGAAAACTTGCAATTGTAAATTTCTCCCCTGCACCTTTGGAATGTATATAAATCTTCTCCCAGGCTCTTGTCAGATTTACAACTCAGGGAGTGTTTTCTCAGGGACCTGGGAACCATCTCTTTGAAAGTAAACATCAAAGGAGAGATAGTACCCCTATCTCCCAGCCTCTGTGGGAGAATAGCAGACTAGCTTTGGTGGACACCAATTAGCAAATACAAAGGCCTAATCACAGGGAAAACCATTTGCAAACTCAGGAATAATCCTGATGTACTCAGCACATCCCATTAACCTCCCTCCCCCTTAATGTCCTCCAGGACATTTCTACTTACTCACCCTAGCACTTAAAATCCCTCTGACCTTTTGTATCAGGAAAGTTGAATTCAGTCTCTCTCCTCTATTACAACAGTCTAAATAAAGTCTTCCCTCCCATACAACTTGTGCTTTGACAACATATCAACGTACAATTTTCCTAGTTCTAAAACCTGGTGGGCTACAGTCCATGGGGCTGCAAAAGAGCCAGTCATGACCTAGTTACTATACAACAACAACAAAAACAATAGCCAGGACATGTGGAATAAAGAGAAAAATGAAGATAGGGAACTTGTAATGGGGCTAAGCAAACTGCCTTGGAACATCTAGAAAAGGTGGCCAAGGGTGGGAGGGGTAGGTGGGTGGGGAACCAGGTATTTATGGAGAAAAGATGAGGTAAGATTTAATGAATAATGTAGGACAACAGTATTTATGTGGGGGGAATGTGAATTAACAAATATTCCCTGAAAGTGTACAGTCCTATCTATAAATTGAGATGGTCTGAGCATATCACTCATTTTTATCTGTCGAGCCAGGATGTCTAGTTTCCCATGGAGGTCTTTCATGATATACAATACTCTGTGATCTGGCAAGTGACTTTCTCATTATGTTCCTTTTTATTTTGAGTACTCTGTGTCTTCCTGGCTTTCCTGACTTTGTGTGAATTCTCACCTGGACTTCAGAGGTTAACCTGTAAAGTTATCCTGGGTTAACCTGCTTCATAGGTCAGGGTCCATCATCAGCCTTATCTTCTGAATTGTCCTAACTATCTAGGGAATTTATTCTTGCCCCAGGTATGTGCTAAAACAGGAGGTAGAGATACAAAGGTTATCTCTAAAAGATCTAAAATATGTATCACTTACAGGTGTCAGAAGACTATTTTGGACGAATAGATCATTAGCCTGTGGAGGCTGGCATTTAGAAATGTTTTACAGTCAAACATCTGATCAGAACATTTATGAGTAGTATGCACATAAATCCTTTAGCAAATTATATCTACAAATGCAAATAAAAACATCTTGGAAGCATACTTTCCATCATTACTCATAAATATGTTGCTCCTTACAGTTATGAATTCAGAAAAGCAAGCAGAGTTTTATATAACAACAGATTTTAAAACACTGTTAGGTGAAATATAAGATATGCAAATTAAGATACTTAGCCTAGCCAAACAATAAAGTCATTGAAACTAGCAAAAGCATAAACAGATATCATTAGAAACTAATTTTATTTTCCAAGTCTTCAGCATAGAAATCTAAGATTCTTTATATGAACCAACAATCACAAGATGTACATTTCAAAAAAAATCAGCATATATAACAAAAGCTGTGTAACACAGTGTCCATTTTTCTTTTCTTGAAAGTTGGCTCAGTACTTTGTATATGCATTAATATTAAAATAGAAACTAAAGTTTTTACGTAAAGTCAAGAATCTCCAGATTGGTTGTTAGTGGATGCTACAGATTATAATGGAATGGAATTTCTAAAATCTTTTTACAGATCTGTCATGCTTTTTTCATCAAGTGAATTCAGAACTTTTCAGTTTCAGCAAATATATCCTAGAATCTATGAATCACAAGAATATTGGACACAGCTTGGCATTTTATGAAAGAAGAGATATATTCTCCAGCTTTATGAAAAAACCA
>SJYC01044562.1:0-10303 GCA_006408675.1 Madoqua kirkii | reverse complement strand
TTTTTTTTTCGTTTAGTATATATCAATGCTGAGTATACATATATTTTAAATTAATGCTACATATTATTGAAATATATTTTGTGTCTATATTTCACTGCTCCCAACAAAATATTTTCCATGTGCTTGTGGTCATTTTTCCTCTTCCAAACAATTCTTCTCTTTTTCCATTAAAGTACAGATTTAAATGCAAAGTTACAACACAGATAGAGTATTCACCAAGTGAGTTACTATGTTCTTTAAACCTTATTTATCATTTCTAAAATAACCCATCAAGTCATGCAAACTAATAAGACTGGATAGAAAGATAAGTACTTACCAGTATTTACAACTGAAAAGCTGCTTAAAGACTAAGCTTCTTTAAGTCAGGTCATTTTAAGTGTTTATAACAAATCTATATGAAAAAATAAATTATGAAGAGAAATGCAAATCAAAATGACAACAAAATAACTTCAGTATGAGAGAAGACATTACTTGAGCCCTGAGACAAATACACATCCTGAATTGACCCCAAATCCTGTGCGATTTTTTTTGCTTAAACTGGTCCTATTATTTCTTCAAGAATTTAATATTGCTAGTGGTGAACTGTGGTGTTGGAGAAGACTCTTGAGAGTCCCTTGGACTGCAAGGAGATCCAACCAGTCCATTCTGAAGGAGATCAGTCCTTGGTGTTCTTTGGAAGGAATGATGCTAAAGCTAAAACTCCAGTACTTTGGCCACCTCATGCGAAGAGTTGACTCATTGGAAAAGACTCTGATGCTGGGAGGGTTGGGGGCAGAAGGAGAGGAGTTGACAGAGGATGAGATGGCTGGTGGCATCACTGACTCAATAGACGTGAGTCTGAGTGAACCCCGGGAGTTGGTGATGGGCAGGGAGGCCTGGCATGCTGCAATTCATGGAGTCGCAAAGAGTCAGACACCACTGAGCGAATGAACTGAACTGAACTGGAGTGCTTTAGTTTCTTTCCAAAGTGAGAATTATCTGAAGAGAAGTGAGAGCGTTTGACAGAGTGCATTGAATTTTCATTATCTGCACATTTGCTGATATACCCTATTGGCTTGTAGCAGAGAAAAAACAGTTAAATTATTGCAAAGCAGAGATGAGCTTATGAAAATCTAGAGAGAGGTTCCAACAAAAACCCAGAGCCATTACATTATTGACTCCATGGTCTGTCTTAATGAACTGTGTAAACTGCCCTCTGTTACAAATGCTGCTAGTTTACCTAATTTCACATTGTTTTCTCCTTTAAATGTTTCCAACACTGAAGTCACAGAGTAATCTGAATCTGTATTGATTGCCATCTCTGGAGCACTATCCAAGTCCCCACTGGTAGCTGGTCTAAAATATATTTTACTCTTTATATTTAAATAACAAAATAGAGGTGGCCAGGAAAGGTGAGAAAAAATCATAGAATTTGTTTCACAAAAATATCAAATGTATTTTTCATTTCCAACTAAGAATGATAAATTGTTAAAGCTGTTATGAGACTCAGGACTCATATCTTTGCCTTCGTTTTTCAATGATCAGAATATTTTTCACCAAGATGAACTCTAAGCATTCAGCACTTTTTGAAAAGCATTAGTCTTTCTTCTCAGTGTTAGTCATGCTATACCCTATGAAAGAATATTAACCCAGCGTACCTTTGAAGGTAAACTCCTAAAAGCTACAGGGAGTAACGACGCAGTTGTTTCATATTCAACTATACATTCAAAGTCAACTTTAAGCAATTCTTACCCTGCATTATGTTGGTCCTCTCCTCTCTCAAACACGTCTGTGCTTCCTGGGCTTGATAAAGTGTGGGCACAGTGAAGCTATTTTGTTAAAGTGTTAAAACATATGGATGTTGCCACTGTGGGCTTAAACAGTAGACTATTTCATCAACTAAAAGGTGAAATGCTTGTTTTCACAGGACTAAGCACAATAATGTATTCAAAATCACTGACACATAGGGACTTCCCCAGTGGTCCAATGAGGATAGAGTTTTACTACCTATACGCTGACCTGAGCCTTTGTTCACAAAGCAATATAAACATGATCATTTTTCTTAACTGAGCAGTTGAAAAAAGATTTTTTTTTCTTCTGGTGTGTGTATGGGAGGTGGGTAGGGTATAAAGATTGGAATTAATGTTTACTGAGTCCCTGCAAAGAGCCAGGCACTGCCATCGATCGAAATCGTCACATTGGTTTTGCACAGTAGAGACACCATATCCTTATAACATCCCTATGAAGAAAACATTTATTTTTACAGATAAGGAGACTGAGATACAGATGGGGGTTGACTATCCCACCCTATACCCACACCTTGTAAACAGAACTCTAGAATTCCCATTTCAATGTGACCTGTGGACCCAGGCTGCAGCTGACGCTGAAATTGTATTTCCATGATCAAAGAGTCCAGTTCCAATAGTTACCTTTTTCAATAATGCTGCTAATGAGGTTTACCATTACAAAGATTACTCCTCACATCAATCATAGACACTTCTTAAATTTATTTTTTAACTGGAGGAAAATTGCCTTACAATGGTTGTGTTGGTCTGTGCTGAACAATAATGCGTATCAGCCATAATTATACACATATAATCACAGACTGTTAAAAAACAAACATTTCTCAGGTTCAGCTTGACAGAATTGTCTCTCGCCCACAGGCCAGCACAACACTCCACCAAAGTCACCGTCGTCTTTTGGGGGGCTCAGTCTTACGTGTCCATCTTTCATACTACTAGTCAGCATCAGAGTAAGTGAGTCAGAGGAATTTAAACCTACCAGCTAAAGTGAGTCAGAATATAAAATGGACTGATGCCCCTGAGTATGTTTCTATTGGGAAAATCAGAATTCTGGCTTCTTGTTTTATTCCATTTCTGTATGACTAATTAACCACTGAAAACTTCTGTTTGGAACTTCACATTCATTAATTTTTTTTCTCCTACAACATCCAGCCTTTGGAATTTTTCTTCCCTATTGTTACTTTCCCCAATCACTTACTGTATAAATCCTGGAGAAATATCTGGCTCTTCTTTCTTCATTGCCCTTTACCCAATGGGTCAGTAAGTTCTGCAGATTCTGCATCTGAATTGTCCCTCCTCTCTCTCCTTGTGTTTCTCACTGGACAAAACAATTCTTACGTCCTAATTCCCTCATGAACTTCCCATCTCTTAGGCTCCCATCGCTAGCCGGTCTTTAGCTGTTTCAGGTAACAATCCTTTTGTCATGCCCCTCTTCTGCTTGCTTAACTTTCAAAGTCAGTTTCTTCCTGATGCCCAGTTATTAAAGTCTTATGCAGGTCCCGTAATCTGCCTCATCCAGCCTTCAAAGCACAGGATTCCCATTTTTCCCTGTTGGTCACGTCTCTCTCCAAAGAAAGACTACACACCTTCCCCTTCACAGCATTCAGTAGCGTTACCTTAAGAGGGGCCACAACACGGTACTCAGCAACTTTACTCAGCACATGCTGAACTAAGAGGATGATGGGAATGTGACAATTAAATAGGAGAGGGGACTTTTCAATATTTATTAAATAGTGTTCAGGATTCTTTCTTCTTAGGAGAATCAAAAGGATATAACTAACTGTTACATATAAGTTATTCGTATTCTGTCTTTTAAAATGATACTTATAGGAAAAACCCATTTCGCCTGCACTGCTTAAAGGATATGAATGACTTTTTCAGTAAGAATGGCAAAGCAATTGCTTTAATAATAATTTTTCATTTTTAAAAAAACATATCCTCCATCAACACCTTGTTATATGCGTGAAGTTCATCATTTTGTTATCAATAACCCCATGTTTTTCTTTTTCATTTTTAGAATTCTTTTATTGTATTATTGATTTCTTACCTCAGGCACCATGCACTACTTTCTTTCCACTTAACTTATGTCAGGCATGTATTAGTTTCTCGTGGCTGCTGTAACAAATGACAAAATAATCTTCTCTTTTCCTTCTTCTTTATTTGTGCTGTGCCCCAGTGTCTTGAAGAATTGCCTCACATGTTATGAATGTTAATTAATATTTTCCAAATATATAAATAGCTTGTACGTGTGTGCTAAGCCACTTCAATCATGTCCGACTCTTTGTGACCCTATGGACTGTAGCCCACCAGGCTCCTTTGTCCACAGGATTCTCCAGGTAAAGATACTGGGATGGGTTGCCAGCCCTGCCTCCAGGGAATCTTTCCACCCAGGGATCAAATCCATGTCTCTTATGTCTCTTGAATTGGCAAACAGATTCTTTACCACTAACGCCACCTGTCTTATCTTCATTTTTAACATGATGCATGCATTTTTTTTCCCTAAGAATTGTAGATAGCCAACTACTGAATCCATTGCCTTTTAAATGGTGAGCCCTCTGTCTCTAAAAGGACTCATGTAAATGCTTAATGATCAACCAAAAAAGAGGTTATTACAGAGAGATTCTACATTGGGAATCAAAGTGGACCAAATGATTTCTCAGCTCACCTTCAAATCTGATCCTATAGTCCTCTATGTCCTGATGGAATTGGCTGCATTCACATTCATACATGGACCCATACATGGCATATTCATTTTTCAATCTTTTTTTCCATCTGTGTTTTGGTCCCAAGTGTCATATATTTGTTTTCTGGGGATACAGCCACAAATAGGGGTTTAAAAAACTACAGAAATTTGTGCTCTCACAACTCCGGATGCCAGAAGTCTGAAATCAGTGTCACTAGACTGAAATCAGGTTCCCATTGGCTGCATTCACATTCATACATGGACCCATACATGGCATACATGGACCCATACATGGCACATTCATTTTTCAATCTTTTTTTCCCATCTGTGTTTTGGTGCCAAGTGTCATATATTTGTTTTCTGGGGATACAGCCACAAATAAGGGTTTAAAAAACCACAGAAATTTGTGCTCTCACAACTCCGGATGCCAGAAGTCTGAAATCAGTGTCACTAGACTGAAATCAGGTTCCCTGCTCCCTTCAGTTCCTGGTGGCAGCGAGCATTCCTTCACTTGCGGTCACATCCCTCCACTCTCAGCCCCCATGGTTCCAAAACCTTTTCCACTGTGCGCGTCTTTTTCTCTTTTGTCTGTATCAAACCTCCTCTGTCTCTCTCCTATAAGAACACATGGGGTGGCATTTAGGGCTCACACTAATAATGCACAATAATTCCATCTCAAGATCCTTAACTTAATCACACCTGAAAAGACCTCTTCTCCCTATAAAGAATCACTTATAGGTTCTGGGGAGTAGAGTTTGATATCTTTGGGTGGCCATTAATCAGTTTCCTAAAGGCATATAGAAGATTAGTGTAAGCCATTATTTCTTAACTGTTACTTCAGCTAGGGACAACTTCAGAGTCAGAAATTTCTATAGAACTGCAATTCAGTGATAACCATCGGGTGGTATTAAGAGTCAGACTCTCTCAATTTCTTCTGTACTAAAGAAGAAAGAGTTTTAGAAAACATTTTGCTTATAAGATTTTAGTGCTGATGACAATGGTGATTTAAAATATAATTTTTAAAGTTATAAATAAAAACACTACAGGCATCCTCTGTGGAAAGCACTTCACTGATGGGTATGTTTAGTTAAAGTACTTCCCAAGCAGAACTGCTGGTAAACAGCTCGCCTGCCAATTTGCAAGTATAAGAGACACGGGTTCAATCCCTGGGTCGTGAAGACCCCCTAGAGGAGGGCATGGCAACCCACTCTGGTATTCTCACCTGGAGAATCCACAGACAGAGGAGCCTGGTGGGCTACACTTCTTGGGGTCGCAGAGACTCGGACATGAGTGGAGCAACTTAGCATGCACACATTTCAAAGGGCAGAACATAAAAAGTGGACCTACGTGAGATACAGAGAACAGACTTGCGTTTGTCAGGCAGGGGATAGGGAGATAGAGAAAAACAGGTGAAGAGGGTCAAAAGGCACACACTTCTAGTTATAAAATAAGTAAGTTTCATAGTGACTTCAGTTAATAACCTGTATTGCATGTTTGAGAGTTGGTAAAAATGTAGATCTTAAAAGTCCTCATCATAAGAAAAAAATTTCAAGTATGTATGTTGGCAGATGTTAATAGACATTGTGGTGATAACTTTACAATATATACAAATATCAAACCAATATGTTGCACACTACAAAATAATACAATTAATATATCAGTTATACCTATCTATGTGGAGACTTTTCACATGCAAAAACTTTACAAATATTTTTTAAAAGTTAAAAAAAAATGTGAGAGGAAAATGTACATTAGAAGAAACTGGAATGCTGGAATGGGATTTTATGGAAGTATATTAATAAAATGAGCTTTCCTAAATATCTACAGGCAGAAGTAGGAAATTCTCATTATACTTTCATTTAACCTTTTTAAAGAAAATGTGACATTAAAAGTCATCTTTATGACATTTAAGGGACTGTGTGGGTCACAACAAACTGTGGGAAATTCTTCAAGAGATGGGAATACCAGACCATCTGACCCACCTCCTAAGAAATCAGTATGCAGGTTAAGAAGCAACAGTTAGAAACGGACATGGAACAACAGACTGGTTACAAATCGGGAAAGGAGTACATCAAGACTGTATATTGTCACCTTGCTTATTTAACCTATATGCACAGTACATCATGAGAAACGCTGGACTGGAAGAAACACAAGCTGGAATCAAGATTGCAGGGAGAAATATCAACAACCTCAGATATGCAGATGACACCACCTTTATGGCAGAAAGTGAAGAAGAACTAAAGAGGCTCTTGATGAAAGAGGAGAGTGAAAAAGTTGGCTTAAAGCTCAACATTCAGAAAACTAAGATCATGGCATCCAGTCTCATCACTTCATGGCAAGTAGATGGGGAAACAGTGAAAACAGTGGCTGACTTTATTTGTTGGGGGGGGGGCTCCAAAATCACTGCAGATGGTGACTGCAGCCATGAAATTAAACGACACTTGCTCCTTGGAAGGAAAGTTATAACCAACCTAAACAGCATATTAAAAAGCAGAGACATTACTTTGCCATCAAAGGTTTGTCTAGTCAAGGCTATGGCTTTTCAATGAGTCATGTATGGATAAGAGAGTTGGATTATAAAGAAAGCTGAGCACAGAAGAATAGATGCTTTTGAGCTGTGGTGTTGGAGAAGACTCTTGAGAGTCCCTTGGACTGCAAGGAGATCCAACCAGTCTATCCTAAAGGAAATCAGTCCTGAATATTCATTGGAAGGACTGATGTTGAAGTTAAAACTCCAATATTTTGGCCACCTGATGCAAAGAGCTGACTCACTGGAAAAGTCTCTGATGCTGGGAAAGGTTGAAGGCAGCAGGAGAAGGGGACAACAGAGGATGAGATGGTTGGGTGACATCACTGACTCAATGGACATGAGTTTGAGTAAATGCCGTGACTTGGTGTTAGACAGGGAGGCCTGGCATGCTGTGTTTCATGGGGTCGCAAAGAGTTGGACACAACTGAGTGACTGAGCTGAACTGAAGGAAGTACAGGGTTTCAGATTCTCCATTTTCTGATAGCTTTTTAACTATCTTTTCCTTCTAGTCTCCTGTGAGATTGGCAGCCATTTCAGTTTGGGAGGATTTTTTTCCTACACAACTTGGAAGTATTTCAAGAGCTGCATTTGATAGTAATTCAGTGCTTTCTTGGCTGATGTTGATTGAAATAATACACTTCAAAAAGGCATAAAAATTTAAAGAAGTATTTTAAACTTCAAAACTATTTCCATTTAATTTTAGTTTGAAAGTTTAAAGTAGCTCTTATGTTATAAGAATTCTTTCACCTATCATAAACTAATATCAGAAAAAAGAAGCATTCACTTACACAGAATTTTATACCTGGAATAAAGAGTAAGAAAGACTGAGACAGCACATCTTAAATAATCAGTGTTGTGTTAATATTCAGATACATTACATTAGTTCTAATTTTAATAAAAGAATAATCTCATTCATTGCAACTATAAAGTAAAAGTCGCTCAGTTATGTCCAACTCTTTGTGACCCCATGTACTGTACCGTCCATGGAATTTTCCAGGCTAGAATACTGGAGTGAGTAGCTGTTTACTTCTTTACCAACTGAGCCACCAGGGAAGCCCAAGAATATTGGCGTGGGTACCCTATCCCTTCTCCAGCAGATCTTCCCCACTCAGGAATTGAACCAGGGTCTCCTGCATTGCAGGCAGATTCTTTACCAACTGAGACACCAGGGAAGCCCCTGTTGTAACTATACATACCATTAATCTTGGTTGGCTACAATAATAAAAATTATCCTAACACTTTTTTTCCATCTACTAAAAGATTTAATCTGTTGAAAATGTCACTGTCCATATGAATCTGATATTTTCTCTTAATTTTCCTTTTCTGTTTTAAAATCTTAATCCTCAATTACTGTGATTTCTCTGTCCCATACCCCTGTTCCCTCTGTCATCTAACACCCCATTTCAACAGTTTAATTCCCCTTTAATATTAGAAGAAGTACTGATATTGGTCAAAATACTGCCAATGTCTTTAATATTGGACAATAATGATTTATACAGCCATGCATACTTTTAATCCCCTCCTTCTTTTCACATATTTAGGAAATATCTAATGAACATGTTGCAGACTTTGGACTTATTGCTGAGGACATAGAGATAAAACAGAAGGGAAAGTCATAACCTAGTGGCTGGGGAGAATCATCAACATGAGGTCTCGAACCTCAGCACCCCTGCCATGTGGAACCAGTCACCTCCTTGCTGGGGGAGGCTGTTCTGAGCATCTTAGGACTTTCCTCACTCTCCCTGGCCTGCACCCACTGGATGCAGGAGCATCGCCCCATTGTGACAACTAAAATGTTTCCAGGCTTTGCCAAATGTCCCCTATGGAGAAAGATGGCCCCCAGCTAAGAACTACAGTTATACACCAATGTGTCAGACTCAGAAATTATACACATCCTAAGGTCGGAATTTGAGAAAAGATCAGAGAGGGCTATATAGAAAAGGTGGGCTTTGAGCCAAATCTAAAGAATACACTTGATTAGCCAGTTTTATATTGTCTCCAGAAAATTCTAAGTAAGGAAAACATTACACACAAAGGAGAAAAGGGAGCTTCTGCAAGATTAATGTGCAGACAGGACAAAGGAATCACAAATCATGGGTGCTTTGCAAAGTTAAAAGTAAATGGCAAGTAGTAAGGCTGAAGCTGGGCTTCTCAGGTGGCTCAATGGTAAAGAATTTGCTTGCAATGCAGGAGACATGGGCTCGATTCCTGGGTCAGACAGATCCCCTGGAGAAGGAAATGGCAATCCACTCCAGTATTCTTGCCTGGGAAATCCCATGGACAGATGGTCATGGCAGGCTACAGTCCATGAGGTCACAAAGAGTCGGACACAACTGAGCATGAAACATTATTATAAGGCTGAATCTATAGGGAGATGTCAGATCACAAAAATCTAGGTAACGTGTCAATGCTTTGGACTTTATCTTATTTAAAAAACACATGGCTGTTGCAGCATGATGGGAGAATTGAATTTTGAAGAGATTCCTTTGTATCCTCCTTAGAGTATAAGATCTCTAAAGACAATCATCTGTGTTGCATGCTTTTCAGATGTGAAGTATGGGTTGAATTGATGCTAACAATAATAACATTAAGCACTGGTGTTTATTACACCCTCACTGTGTGGTACTGTCTAATTGTTTACATATATGACAAAGCTGAGGTGCATACTTGCGATGGGAAAGATCCTAGAAGAAAGGAAAAATGACTAGAAGGTACTGAATTATTACACATTTTAGAAATAACCATAAAGGATCAGCAACAGTTCAGTTCAGTCGCTCAGTCGTGTCCGACTCGTTGTGACACCATGAATCACAGCACGCCAAGCCTCCCTGTTCATTACCATCTCTCGGAGTTACTCAGACTCACGTCCATCGAGTCCGTGATGCCATCCAGCCATCTCATCCTCGGTCAGCCCCTTCTCCTCCTGCCCACCAATCCCTCCCAGCACCAGGGTCTTTTCCAATGAGTCAACTCTTCACATGAGGTGACCAAAGTACTGGAGTTTCAGCTTTACCATCATTCCTTCCAAAGAAATCCCAGCGTTGATCTCCTTCAGAATGGACTGGTTGGATCTCCTTGCAGTCCAAGGGACTCTCAAGAGGCTTCTCCAACACCACAGTTCAAAAGCATCAATTCTTTGGCACTCAGCTTTCTTCACAGTCCAACTCTCATATCCATACATGACCACAGGAAAAACCATAGCCTTAACTAGACAGATCTTAGTTGGCAAAGTAATGTCTCTGTTTTTGAATATACTATATAGGTTGGTCATAACTTTTCTTCCAAGGAGTAAGCGTCTTCTCATTTCAT
>SJYC01044561.1:0-18502 GCA_006408675.1 Madoqua kirkii | reverse complement strand
GGGAGAGTCGGACACGACAGAGCCACTAAACTGAACTGAACTGAACACTTTCACTCACTTGATAAAGAATCCTCTTACCAATTTAAGTGAATGTTTAGTCAGTATAGATTTATTGACCTTTATTTTTTGACCGGAAAGGAAATAACAGAAACAAGAAGTTTTTGCAGTCTGCTGATCTGGAGATGTGAAGGGTTCCATGAGGAAATTTTCTGCTGTAGTTCCAGTTGACATAATTACATGTGAAATGGTGACAAATATTTGGGACCTTCAAGCTATGTTGCTAATTACACAAAGATCTATCCCAAGGGCCTACATCCAGGAAAGAGAATCAGTGAAAAAAAGAAAATTATAGTCACAACTACAAGTAAAAACATTCAGCTTGACAATTTTTCTTCTAGCATTGAAAAGAAAACCACAAGCCCAAAATGGCATCACTCATGCTGAAGGCCCAAGATACCAAACTTAGATTTAATGCCTGATCTAATTGCAGTTTCAGTCTCTCTCAGAAATGTAATCCTAATCGACTAGGCTGAAATTCTCTGGTCAAGAACCAGTAAGGTAATCAGTCATGTGGGCATTCTCCATCCCTTGGAGGAAGAAGAGGCAATCTGCATGATAAAACACTTGCCATTCCCTTTTCCTGCAAAAAAGATGTCCTGGCCTAAAAACAATCCTTTCTTTTCTTTCACTAAAAGCACTCTTGAGGTCACCCTTCTTCCTTTAAAAATCTTCCATTTTTACAACTTCTTAGATTGCCCTTCCAGTTGTTCACTGGGATGCTGTAGGATTCAGGAATTGTTAAAAAGTCAATTAGATTTCTAAATTAACTGAGTTTTATTTTGCTTTCTTAACCTCAGTTCAGTTCAGTTCAGTCGCTCAGTCGTGTCCGACTCTTTACGACCTCATGAATCACAGCAAGCCAGGCCTCCCTGTCCATCACCAACTCCCAGAGTTCACTCAGATTCACATCCATCGAGTCCGTGATGCCATCCAGCCTTCTCATCCTCGGTCGTCCCCTTCTCCTCCTGCCCCCAATCCCTCCCAGCATCAGAGTCTTTTCCAATGAGTCAGCTCTTCACATGAGGTAGCCAAGTACTGGAGTTTCAGCTTTAGCATCATTCCTTCCAAAGAAATCCCAGGGCTGATCTCCTTCAGAATGGACTGGTTGGATCTCCCTGCAGTACAAGAGTCTTCTCCGACACCACAGTTCAAAAGCATCAATTCTTTGGCGCTCAGCCTTCTTCACAGTCCAACTCTCACATCCATACATGACTACTGGAAAAACCGTAGCCTTGACTAGAGGGACCTTTGTTGGCAAATTAATGTCTCTGCTTTTGAAAATACTATCTAAATTGGTTATAACTTTTCTTCCAAGGAGTAAGCGTCTTTTAATTTCATGGCTGCAGTCACCATCTGCAGTGATTTTGGAGCCCCCCAAAATAAAATCTGACACTGTTTCCACTGTTTCTCCATCTATTTCCCATGAAGCGATGGGACTGGATGCCATGATCTTTGTTTTTTGAATGTTGAGCTTTAAGCCAACTTTTTCACTTTCCTCTTTCACTTTCATAGATACAGCTTAAAATTAAGCCAAAACTCAGTGAAAAGTATGTTTGAGTTCTTTTGAACTTTAATTTTTCAAAATACCTAAAATATGTATTACAGAATATAACTGTTAAGCTTTTGTTTTGATTCATTCAGTCATTGTCGTTCAGTCACTAAGCCATGCCCAACTCTTTGCAACCCCATGGACTGTAGCACACAAGGCTTTCCTGCCCTTCATCATCTCCTGGAGTTTGCTCAAACTCATATTCATTGAGTCGGTGAAGCCATTCAACCATCTTAGTCTCTGTTGCCCCCTTTTCTCCTGCCTTCAATGTTTCCCAGCTTCATGATCTTTTTTCAGTGAGTTGGCTTTTCGCATCAGATGGCCATACATTCAATCATTGTTTATTGAGAGTTTCTATGTGTCAGGCACTGAGCCAGGTACCAGAGATACAGCAGAGAAGAAGATCTAAAGAGTATCTGCAATCAAGGAGATTACATTCCAATAGAAAGGCAGATACTGAACAATTACGCAATTCATTTTTTAGTTATAATTGTGACAACTGCTATAAATGAGAAACAAAAAAACTATGACCACACACAGGGTGGACAAACTTGGCCTTTCATGTGTCCTCTCTTTGTTACCACTGCTGTTGCCTCAGAGTCATACCCCTTCCCCTCTTTTTAATAGAAGCCTATTACTCTTAGCTAGGTTTCAAGAGAGTTGGTGGAGATTTCTGACAAAATGTGGTCCACTGGAGAATGGAATGGCAAACCACTTCAGTACTTTCGCCTGAGAACCCCATGAATAGTATGAAAAGGCAAAAAGATAGGACACTGAAAAGTGAACTCCTCAGATCAGTAGGTGCCCAATACTTTACTGGAAATCAGTGGGGAAATAACTCCAGAAAGAAAAAAGAGATGGACCCAAAGCAAAAACAACACCTAGTTGTGGATGTGACTGGTGACGGAAGTAAAGTCTGATGCTTAAAGAGCAATATTGCATAGGAAACTGGACTGGGTCCATGAATCAAGGCAAATTGGAAGTGGTCAAATAGGAAGTGACAAGAGTGAACATCGACATTTTAGGAATCAGTGAACTAAAGTGGACCAGAATGGGTGAATTTCACTCAGATGACCATTATATCTACTACTGTGGGCAAGAATCCCTCAGAAGAAATGGAGGAGCCATCATAGTCAACAAAAGAGTCCAAAATGCAGTACTCAGATGCAATCTCAAAAAGGACAGAATGATCTCTGTTCATTTCCAAGGCAAGCTATTCATTATCACAATAATCCTAGTATATGCCCAGACCAGTAATGCTGAAGAAGATGAAGCTGAACGGTTCTATGAAGACCTTCTAGAACTAAAACCCAAAAAAGATGTCCTTTTCACTACAGGGGACTGGAATGCAAAAGTAGGAAGTCAAGAAACACCTGGAGTAACAGGCAAATTTGGCCTTGGAGTACAAAACAAAGCAGTAAAAGAGTTTTGTCAAAGGAATGCACTGGTCATAGCAAACACCGTCTTCCAATAAGAGAAGACTCTGCACATGGACATCACCAGATGGTCAATACCAAAATTAGGTTAATTATATTCTTTGCAACCAAAGATGGAGAAGATCTATAGAGTCAGTGAAAACAAGACTGGGAGGTGACTGTGGCCCAGATCATGAACTCCTTATTGCCATATTTAGACTTAAATTGAACAAAATAGGGAAAACAGCTAGACCGTTCAGGTATGACCTAAATCAAATCCCTTACAATGATACAAAGAAAGTGACAAATAGATTCAAAGGATTAGATATGATCGACAGAATGCCTGGTGAACTATGGTTGGAAGTTTATGACATTGTACAGGAGTCACAGATCAAAAGCATCCCCAAGAAAAAGAAATGTAAAAAAGCAAAATGGTTGTCTGGGGAGGCCTTACAAATAGCTGAGAAAAGAAAAGAAGTGAAAGGCAAAGGAGAAAAGTAAAGATATACCCATTTGAATGCCGAGTTCCAAAGAATAGCAAGGAGAGATAAGAAACTTTCCTTGGTGATCAGTGAAAAAAATAGAGGAAAACAATAGAATGGGAAAGACTAGAGATCTCTTCAAGAAAAGATACCAAGGGAACATTTCATGCAAAGATGGGCTCGATAAAGGACAGAAATGGTATGGACCTAACAGATGCAAAAGAGATTAAGAAGAGGTGGAAAGAATACACAGAATAACTGTACAAAAAAGATCTTCATGACCCAGATAATCACGATGGTCACTCACCTAGAGCCAGACATCCTGGAATGTGAAGTCAAGTGGGCCTTAGGAAGCATCACTATGAACAAAGCTGGTGGAGGTGATGGAATTCCAGTTGAGCTATTTCAAATGCTAAAAGATGATGCTGTGAAAGTGCTGCACTCAATATGCCAGCAAATTTGGAAAACTCAGCAGTGGCCATGGAACTGGAAATGGTCAGTTTCATTCCAATCCTGAAGAAAGGCAATGCCAAGGAATGTTCAAACTACCACACAATTGAACTCATCTCACAGTCTGGTAAAATAATGTTCAAAATTCTCCAAGCCAGGCTTCAATAGTACCTGAATAATGAACTTCCGGCTATTCAAGCTGGATTTAGAAAAGGCAGAGGAACCAGAGACCAAACTGCCAACATCTGTTGGGTCATCAAAAAAGTAGAGCTCCCAAAAAACACCTACTTCTGCTTTATTGACTATGCCAAAGCCTTTGCCTGAGTGAAAATGAAAGTTGCTCAGTCATGTCCAACTCTTTTTGTTTCCAGGCCAGAATACTGGAGTGGGTTGCCTTTCCCTTTTCCAGGGGATCTTCCCAACCAAGTGATCCACCCAGGGATCAAACCCAGGTCTCCCGCATCGCAGGTGGATTATTTACCAATTGAGCCACAAGACAAGCCCAAGAACACTGGAGTGAGTAGCCCATTCCTTCTCCAGCGGGTCTTCCTGACCCAGGAATTGAACCAGGGTCTCCTGCATTGTAGGCAGATTCTTTACCAACTGAGCAATGAGGGATCGCAATAAACTGTGGGAGATTCTTAAAGAGATGGGAATACCACATCACCTGACCTGCCTCCTGAGAAAACTGTACGCTGGGCAAGAAACAATAGTTAAAACTGGACATGGAACAGCAGACTGGTTCCAAATTGGAAAAGGTGTACATCATGGCTATATATTGTCACCCTGCTTATTTAACTTATATGTGGAGTACATCATGTGAAATGCTGGGCTAGATGAAACACAAACTGGAATCGAGATTACTAGGAGGTTATCAATAACCTCAGATATGCAGATGACACCACCTTATGGTAGAAAGTGAGGAAGAACTAAAGAGCCTCTTGATGAAGGTGAAAGAGGAGAGTGAAAAAGTTGACTTAAAACAACATTCAGAACAATAAGATCATGGCATCTGGTCTCATCACTTCATGGCAGATAGATGGGGGTTGGGGGGGTGGAAACAATGTCAGACTTTATTTTCTTGGGCTCCAAAATCACTGCTGCCATGAAATTAAAAGATGCTTGCTCCTTGGAAGAAAAGTTATGACCAACCTGGACAGTTTAGTAAAAAGCAGAGACATTACTTTTCTGACAAATGTGCATATAATCAAAGCTATGTTTTATCCAGTAGTCATGGATGGATGTGAGAGTTGGACCATAAAGAAAGCCAAACACTAAAGAATTGATGTGTTTAAACTGTGAGACTGAAGAAGACTTTTGAGAGTCCCTTGGATTACAAGGAGATCCAACCAGTCCATCCTAAAGGAAATCAGTCCTGAATATTCATTGGAAGGTCTGATGCTGAAGCTGAAGCTCCAATATTTTGCAAAGAACTGACTCATTGGAAAAGACCCTGAAGCTGGGAAAGATTGAATGTGGGAGGAGAAGGGGATGACAGAGGATGAGATGGTTGGATGGCATCCCGAACTCGATGGACATGAATTTGAGTAAGCTCCGGGGGTGGGTGATTAACAGGGAAGCCTGGCATTCTGCAGTCCATGGGGTCACAAAGAGTCAGACACAACTGATCGGCTGAATTGAACTGAACTGTGGTTTCAGGAGGCAGTTGCAAATGAGAGAAACAAGAACTGGTTAAAACCAATTAGGCCTGAGATGGTGGCAGATTTCGCTTCCAGTTGACCTTGTGCCTCATTTAAAAACCATTGTAATACATTAGCTAGGTGAGAAACTCACGAGTGCCCTGACAGTTGACAATTGCCCTGACAACAAGCAGAATAGCCTAGGTGAGGACTGATGATAAGGAGCTTTTCATCAGGTCCAGGTCTAAACCACATTCTCGTTCTGAGATGATTCAAGAATACTCCTTCTGCTTTTTCCAATTCTCTTCCTTTCACTTTACCCCTCCTACGTATTTGATGTCACCACCCAAATAGGTTGAGAAGTTGATTCGCAAACTAGATTCTCGATTCTCCATTCTTTGGCTACTGAATAAAGCTTGTACTGTTCCAGTCTCAATTTTGTTACTGGTTATGTAAATCTGACCAGAAAAAGAATCTCCCTGGCTGAGATAAGGGTCTGGGCCTGGCTAGCACCCCAGCGGAGGTCTAATTGACCAATTTGATAACATTCCATCTCTGCTCTGCCCTGGGAGACTGGCCTCTTTGGATTCCTTGCTCTCTGGCTTTCCTTTGGTTCAAGAGGAAATGGGCAAGCAGAAAGGGATCAAGGTCAGGGTAACTGCCTCCCAAACCCCCTCCCAGGCTGACCCTGCCAGGCAGCAGTGGCACAACTGCCTTCGGGTTCTGGGAATCCCTTCTTTCCCTTGTCACCTAGGCCTAGCCATTGTCACAGCTCCCTCGTGACCGTCTGGCATTGCTCACTGTCCAGGAACCCTGCGGTGCACCTGTTGAATTATTTTGGTTAGTCATCAGTTTTCTGATTCGTGTGCCACCTATTTCCTGTTAGGCTCCCTATGAACTTGGTAACGGAATTTAGACAAAAGTAGAGACGACAGAACTCATGTTTAAGCTGCAGGCTGTTGCTCTCCTGGGTGGTCCTTCTTACACCTCCTCTGTTTCCATATAACCTCCATGTGTCCAGAGAAGAGTAGCAGCTGGGGTCGTCAATTGTTTTTTGCTTTATCCCTTTGCTTACGTTGCCCTCTCCCAGCCCCAGTAGGAAATGCTTTCCCTTTCTGTTTTAACTGGCATTAGGTCTTCCTGTGCTCTGAGATCAGTCCCTTCTTCCTCCTCCTCCATCGTCCATCGTTCCTGTCCTGTCAATATCCCTAAAACATGTGCCCTCCAGGTGACCCATACTGTGAATCGTGGGCCTCCTCTCTCACTGCTCCTTTTTATTCAGCCGCACTGGATCTTTTCATGTTCGATGCCTTTGTTCAGTTTTTCTTCTGGATCACCCTAACCTCATCTGTCCTTTCTGTTGAAATCCCCTCCTGTTTAAACACCATCACTCCACAAAGCCTTCCTAAAGGTCTCAGCAGGAAGTATGTTCCCTTCCATTATTTTTTGTCCCCATAAAGTCTTTCCTTTATTTTTACTTTATTTGTTCTTCTCATATGATTTATAGTTTTGATATTTGTGAAAGTGTTTTACTTCTCTCCCATTAGCTCTGGAAAGCAGGGACTAGTGTGTCTATGAAACATCTATAACACTCTATCTAATACAACACCTACTATTTAGTAAGAGATACTGAATTTTCATATCCATTGATACATATTTTATTTTCTGTTGTAGGACATCATTTTGGAATTATTCCCTTACACAATAAGTGAAAATGTTTGTGTTCTCTCTTTGTATGTGGCCCCTGGCCTGATTACTTTCATATTGTGCTTTTTATTGCAATGTAATTAAATTGTACAGTTAAACCAAATATAACCAGGGGGCATAGAGCTCAGACTATTTCCTCCAGTTACAACTTGGAGGGCCAGCTTTATCCGCCATTTCCAATCTTTCAGTGTTCACGTGTCAGTCATGCCGAAGTATTTATCATCTCAGAAAAAATCAAACAAAAATATTATAAAGGCCTCTAGATACCATGTAACTGCATAGAGCTAGAGAAATAGGAATGAAGCATAGACAGATTAATTGGGGTGGAAATAAAAATATAGTTCCCTTAGCTTCATGCTCCATGCTCCAAATTGAGATTTCTAAAAGTTCTCCTCTAGGAGGCCTTTGCTATGTCTATTGTTTGGTTTGCTAAGGTTGGAAGATGAGGAATTTGGGAATTTTAACTCCAAAAAAACTTTTTGATTCTGTGTCTTCTGTGAAATTGAATTGATTTTAAATGGTAGTTTGTATACTTTACATATTTTAAATAAAGTAATAATATTAACTACTACTAATCATCCAATAAACCTTTTAACCTTATAACGAGATCCAATGCAGATATTATTGTTCCCATTTCATAGATGAAGAAACAGAGATTCAAGATGTTCCCTGCCCTTTTCCAGGGCACAGTTTTCAGGTGACAGCTCTTCTTTGTCCAATGCTCACATTCTTAGATACTACTGTACACCTCCTCCTGACAATATCACTGAGGAGATGCCCATTTGCTTCGCCATCCTCTATGTGCAAGTGTTCTACAGTATTTTGAAACTTGTATGGTCTCAGAAAGCCTCTTCCTTAGGGAACAGAACTGCACAGATTGCTGGGGAAGAGATGGCCTGGTGGAAACATGGTGGAGACATGGACCACTCTTATTCAAAGTCCTCCTAGAGCTTCCTCTGCCTTCTAAACCAGTAAATTCTCCTGGGAAGGAGAGTCTCTGGAAAAACAAAGAAGGACTTTCTTCCCTGCACACATAGGTAAGCATGCTCTGAGAGCATATATTATCTTCTATTTTATAAACCTGAGAAAGTTTGTTTTAAACTGGTTGGGTGGTAGATTTTTTACATTGCTTCCTATGCCTATTTAAAGACATTTTTTTCTCCAGTTGTTAGCAAAAGTTGTTTAAACATCAAAAGCCTGAAAAACATAAAGCCCAAAGAAAAATGTTTTTTATTGAATTGAAGCTATATATATATTTTTTTTTAATCAATAAAGCAGTTATCTAAGGGGCTTTTCCTATTTTCAGTTCAGTTCAGTTTAGTTCAGTCCTTCAGTCATGTCCAACTCTTTGCAACCCCATGGACTGTAGCTCACCAGGCCTTCCTGTCCATTGCCAACTCCCAGAGTTTACTCAGACTCATGTCCATTGAGTCGGTGATGCCATCCAACCACTCATCTTCTGTCATCTCCTTTTCTTTCTGCCCTCAATCTTTCCTAGCATCAGGGTCTTTTCAAATCAGTCAGATCTTCCCATCAGGTAGCCAAAGTATTGGAGTTTCAGCTTCAAAATCAGTCCTTCCAATGAATATTTAGAACTGATCTCCTTTAGGATGGTCTGGTTGGATCTCCTTGCCTGCCCAAGGGACTCTCAAGAGTCTTCTCCAACACCACAGTTCAAAAGCATCAGTTCTTTGACCCTCAGCTTTCTTTGTAGTCCAACTCTCACATCCATACGTGACTATTGGAAAAACCATAGCCTTGACTAGATGGATCTTTGCTGGCAAAGTAATGTCTATGCTTTTTAATATAACTTTTTTTTCAAGGAGTAAATGTCTTTTGATTTCATGGCTGCGGTCACCATCTGCAGTGATTTTGGAGCCCCAAAAATGCAGTCTGTCACTGTTTCATCTAAGGGCTTTTCTTATTTTCTATCTCACATATAACAAGACACCCCAACAGTATTCAGTAAGAGAGACAGTACTCAGAAAGCAATTCCAAGCACATTAAAAGAGCTGCTTTGGAAAAATGAGTCGAGTGAATTTTTTCCCTCTAAAGGCTACAAAAAAGAAACACCCTTCTCACAGGGCAATAGGTTGAAAGGAGGATAAGGGGGAACACAATATCTCATCTAAAATCTTGCCGGCAAGAGCGTTTATTATTGCAGGAAGCAGAAGGTGAGCCTAGCTTATAAATGAGATCCTGCAGACAAGGGAGATGTATCTTGCTGAAGTATTACTATACAGAATGAACCTTTAAAGCTTGGACTCCAAAAGCATAAACCATTGTCACATAAATCTAACTGATGTATTCATTTTTAATGAAAGAAAATGCGACATAGCATGGCCATAGTAATGTGTAATTTCATCCTTGCATTTCCATTCTCAAGGGTTATTTAATTTTCCTTAAAACATTACAGAAAATACAAGGAGTTAGATGAAAATAAATATTCTCACCTGAAATGATATTAATTTCATCAGCATTTTCCCTGCAGGTAAGAAACAATAGTAGAATACACAAATATGAAGACCCATCTATGGTTTATCTATACATTAATTTACAATACCAAATTAACATATAAATAGTTAGATGAAATGGCTAAATTTTTTCTTTTAAAACTATTTTAGGGTCTTTCATTTGGATATTTAAATTCTCTGTAATGAGGCAAGTCCCACAGGAAAGACACAAATATTAATTGTGAAAAATAAAAAGAACTGAACCAGCATACAAGTATTCTATTTAAAATGGCTCTCATATGAATAATCCACGGGGTTAATTGCAACCTTGAAGCAAATGACTGCCAAAGCTGTTTTCAAAAAACATTTTCTTAATGTGACATTGAGTTTTTTATCTGTTTTTCTCTCCCTTCTTCTTCCTCTTCTCTATTTCCCCTCTTGCATTCCTCTCTTGCTATTTTTAAAGTAGGATTTAAATTAATTGTATTAAAAACATATAAAGGAAGTAAATAAAATAGAAATGTTACCTGAAACTAAAGAATTCTTTATGACATGCTATGAAGATTGTAGAATCTTCTGTGTTATAGTGTAGCTGAGTGAGTTTTATGGTGACCCAGGTAGATGCTAAGCATTTTATTTTAAAATGAGATAGAGTTGATGTACAACAGTATGTATCAGGTATACAATGCAGTGATTCACAATTTTTTAATTTACAGTTATCATAAAATATTGGCTATATTCTATGCTTTGTACTAAATATCCTCGTAGCTTATTTTACACATAGCAGTTTGTAGTTATACTTCTAACACTATGTTGTCACTTCCCTCCCCTCTCTCCCCGCTGGTAACCACTAATTTTTTATTTATATCTGTGAGTCTGTTTTTTGTTATTTCACTAGTTTGTTATATTTTTTAGGTTCCACATATAAATTATATCATACAGTATTTGTCTTTCTCTCTCTATTACATTTAGCACAATACCCTCCAAGGCCAGCTATGTTGTTGCAGCTGACAAAATTTCGTTCTTTTTGTGGCTGAGTAGTATTCCATTGTGTGTGTGTCTGTCTGTCTGAATATCACATCTTTATTCATTCATCTGTTAATAGTTACTTAGGTTGCTGCAGTCCATGGGGTCAAAAATAGTCTGACACGACTGAAACTGAGCAACAAGCTTGTGTGCCTATCTTGGTGGCTGTAATGCTGCTACGAATATTGGGAAGCATATATTTTTTGAATGTTTTCATTTTCTTGGACATACACCCAGGAGTGGAATGATAGCTCTATTTTTAGTGTTTGCAGAAGCAGCCACACTGTTCCCACAGTGGCTGCAATACCTTGCATTCCCACCAACAGTTTGCCAGGGCTCCCTTTTCTCTATGCCCTTGCCAACTTTTTTGTGTCTTTTTTTATGATAGCCATTCTGACAGGTGAGAAGCGATATCTCATTGTGGTTTTAATTTACATTTAGGTATTCTTTTTTAATGACCAGAATCACCAGTAACTTTCTTTTCACTAGGGCCCAACATACCAGGGAAAACTCTATTATACAACCATATTTAAAGTATGGATGTCTTTCTAGAAGTTTGTTTTACTCAAAGAAACAAATATAGTTAATTAAATAATGAATTCATTCCAAAAATTTGGATGTGATTCACAAATACTGACTTTCAGGGTTATAGTGCCTAAAACTTAACTTTTTATGTTGAATACAATCTTAAAAGTTTAAAGAATAAACAGTTTGGCAGTTTCTCCAAAAGTTAAACATAGAATTACTATATCACATAGGATTCCACTCCTCAGAGTATACTCAAAAGAATTGAAAACAAATACTCCAGCAAATGCATGTATCTGCATCTTCATATTAGTACTAGTCCTAATAGCTAGAAGGTGGAAAGAGCTTCCATCCATCAGTGGAATGAATGGATAAACAAAGTGTGGTATATAAACACAGTGGTATATTACCTAGACATAAAAAGGAGTGAAGTATTGTTACATGCCGTGGCATGGATGAACCTTAAAAGCATTATGCAAAAAGAAAAAAAGAAGCTAGACACAAAAGGTCACATATTGTCTGATTCCATGTATGTGAAATATCCAGAAGAGGTAAATCCATAAAGACACATGCAGACTGGGTGGTTGCCAAGGGCTGGGATTGGGTGAGCAGTTGCTTAACTGTGTACAGTGTGATAAAAATGTTTTGGAACTAGAGAGAGGTGGTGGTTTCACACTATTGTGTGTGTTCTACATATCACTGAAATGTTCACTTTAAATAATGTTATGGTGTGTGAATTTCATCTCTAAAAAATGAAAGAAAGAAAATTTTCCAGAAAAATGTTAAAGAACGAAAACTCAAAGCCACTGAAATTTAAATTATAGCTCAGAAAAATATGGACAGAAGGCACTGGACAGTCAGAATCAAAGTAAATGAACATGTAGTAAGGTCAGGAAACAGAGAAGAAAAGTAAGTCCAATAACAACTATATTATCAACAAAAAACTTCCATAGAAAGACATAGTCAAAGACAAGCAAATCCTCTCTAAAGCAAATTTAGGAGAAGCTCTTTTTCAATGAATGAATATAAATAGCAGATATGTTCTTAAATTTTATATTATTTAATCAACTATGCAGTAAAGTCCCAATTCATTATTGTGGTAGATAATAGATAACTCATTTATAGTTTATTAAATTGCATACTTATTATCAAATGTATAGTATAATTCAAGAAGTTGAAATAGCTCCCTCAGTATCTTTTTTTAAGCATAGTTGATTTATAATGTGTTAGTTTCAGGTGTACAGCAAAGTGATTCAGATTGATAGGCAGATAGATATTATAAGAATATATACCATATATATTATTTTTCAGATTCTTTTCCATTGTAGGTTATTACAAAATATTAAACATAGTTCCCTGTGCTCTGCTGTTGGTCCTTCTTGTTCATGTTATATGTCGCAGTACATATCTGTTAATCCAGAACTCCTAACTTAGTCCTCTGCCATTTTGTCTCCCTCCATCTTATTTCATTTTCAGAGAGTAATGCAAAGGAAATTTTCCATCTGTCTTTGGTCTGTGGTCAAAAAAAAAAAAAAAAGTCTGAGTAAGGTTTAAATGTTTGTAGCACCAAAGCAAAGAACTGTATCAGAATAAAAGATGTAGAGTAATTCTTAAATACAAAAGGAAGACTAAAAAAGTCCACATATTGGGTCTGAGTTATAGAGATGGTATGATAGTGTTATTTCAAATAATTTTAATGATTAGGGTAAGTTCATCTGAAAAAAGGAGAAAAGAAATTGAAAAACTATAGAGACCATTTTGAGTACAATAGAAAAGGATAAGAGAGCAAATGGGGAAAGGAAATGGAAGTATTCTGGAAGCAATTACTAGCTATTCCAAGGTTCTGTGAATGATCTAACAGTAGGTGCCAGGAGAGGAAAGGAGGGAAGTAATCAGAGATAAGGAAAACAGGAGGATCAGAGGTACACAATGAAGCACAGAGAGAAGATGATGAAGTTTATAGCCTGAACTTCAAAACACTGCACAATGAGAAAGAAAGCAAAAGCTGAGAACTGAATAAAGGGTCTGCTCGCAAATACTATGAAAATGTAAGATGATGGAATACAAGCGCACTGGAGAAGGCAGGATGGGCACATGAGAAAAGCCAGAATGAGGTGCTAAAAGCAGGAGCATTATCAAAAGCATAAATGAATTTTTAGGATTCAGGTTCAAATGTGCAGACAGCAAAGGTGAACAGGCACTGTGGTTCAGAATATTCTCAGAAGAAACAATTTTAGAAAACCACCGTTTCATTTTAACTGAAAAATAGAAAATTAGTCCTGCAATCAGGAATATATTGTGGCTGGCCGGAGTTTCTGCTCTAGAAGTTCCAGGAGATGTAGTTGTTAACTGTTAGAAACCAAAACAGAAGAACTTAGAGCCTTTCCCAAACACCAACCCTGTATTTGGGAAAATGTGAACAAATTGCACAAAGTAAATGTTGGGAAGAAAGTAACCAATTAAAGTTCATTAGAAATTATTTATTATCACATACCATATTTATTAACTAATGTGTAAACTGAGGAGCATATTTAACTATTTGAATTATACCAAAAGCAGTTCTACCTCCTCACAGCCCCTTCAAAAGTATTTATTTACATTTTTGTATAAATATTGGTGTCAAGCCAAGTGTTTTCTCTGTAATTACGGTTTGAAACATCAGATGATATGGTCTTATATACAACCTTGTTTCTTTTCGGTTGTGTTCCTAATATTCCTAAGTCTTGGTTTTCCTGTCTGTGGAGAGGAGCAGATGATACCTGCATAAATGAATGTGGTTGTCATTGAAATGATGGTATGAGATAATGTCAACATGCCCCCTGCAACTTGTTTAATCACTATTAATCTTGCTGTCACTAGTATTATTTGCCATAAATGGTCATGTTACCAGTATGTCTCAGTCAAATAACATGGAAAGGGGAAAAAGAGGTTATAGCCGAATATATAAGCCTATTTGGTGTTGACATAACATGATACCAAAAAAAAAAGCTCAAGCTCACTTTTTTCTTACAGAATTTTTAAGTTAAATGTTATATTTTTATTTAATAACCATACTTTTAATATAAAAGAGGAAAGTTGCACATTAAATAATGCTTCAAAGAGAAATTAGTCCAATGTAATTACCATAAATTATCAAAATACTAACATAAGAGTGTATGTTACAAAAACCAGGTGTTTAAATAAGATAAAACAGCCTCCTGAATTGTAAGAGGATTGGACTTGAGTTGTGCTTTTCATATATAGAAAAGATTGTTTCTAGTTGCTTTCTCCATAGGTAGAAATGCACCATTTTTGTGCATTTTATTAAAATGTTTCAAAAAGAAGTTATCAATGCGATTGTGAACATTTTGTATGCATCTCAGCCACTCTGGATATAAATTTGGCTCTGACTAAGAAAGAGAATTTAAATATCAATCTAGTATAGAATAATAGATGGGGAAATGCTAACCAAAATAGATGGAAAAAATTTTCTTCCAGAACCTTGAGTTTAGCAAAGAAAGTTCTACATAGCTTTTGAATCCCAGGAAGGGCCTGTAAAGATGGAGCAAGGTCCTGAAAGAGGCAGTAAGTGACTGGCTCAAGAGGCCTTTAAAAAGGACAAGGAGACACAGTAGCTCCTGAGACAGGCTGAAAGGACCTGAGTGCAGGTGTGAATGCAAAGAGTTTATAGACAGAAGGTCAGGGTTTAAGAAAGTTCATGCTCAATGGCCTCAATTTTCTTGATTAATTGGGAGGCAAGTTTGTCTTTTGAGAGTGGAGCAGGCAGGGGCAAGTGGGGAAGGCTAAAACCAAAGCAAAACCAAACGAAGCATCAGTCATTGTCGCAGAGACAGAGTTGAGATTAACCCCAAGAAATGTTAAACTTTTGTTACAAATATGCTAAAGATTGCAATCTCGACTAATTCTTTTACATAGCCATCAGATTATCCTTTAGCTATCTATGCAGCTTTTGCATACTGTGTCTCAGATATATTCCTCACTAAACTGCTAGAGATATACATAGTTTGTATCTGGTTCTGGTTGAAAAACCAATGTATTCATCTCCAGTTCTGCCAGGTTATCCACTCTTGCAAAAGTTGTTCACCTCAGATTGATAGGAGAGGTCATTCTCAGGGCCTCATATATGCATGAAGCTGTCTCCCAGCAATCACAGCATTATCAAACCTTGGTTCCTACTGAATCTCTTAGTCTCTGAAGATAATATTCTGGGGAAAATGCCTGCAATTTCTACTCTAATTGCTATAGTGCTCCAAAGGAAGCTCCATTTGAAGGTGAAGTCAATTGCTCTCCTTTTTCAGTCTGCCAGGAAACAAAGATCTCATCCCTTCCATTTTTATTTTAAAAAAAAAAGGTCAGATAAAGAGAAGCTTTAATTATCCTGCTTGTTATTTAAAATTTCCTGTTTATTTAGCAATTCAGTTGGTGCAGTTGGTAAAGAATTAACCTGCCAATGCAAGAAGTGTTTGTTCAATTCCTGGGTCAGGAAGATCCCCTGGAATAGGAAATGGCAACTCACTCCCGTTTTCTTGCCTGAAAAATTCCATGGACAGAGGAACATGGCAGGTTTCAGTCCATGAGGCTGCTAACAGTTGGACATGATTGAGCAAAGCACAGCAACAATTGTCACACCAGTTATAAGAAGCATCATTTCACCCCTCAAACATTGACCAAGTTCCTCTCCTTGACCAAATTCTAATCAGGCACCTCTGAGCTCTATTTCAACTAGGTTTCGACTTTTATTTTTTTTATTTTTTATTTTTTTAATTTTTTTTTTAATTTTTGTTTAATGCTTATTCCATTTCACAGTACTGTATTGGTTCTGCCATACATTGACATGAATCAGCCACAGGTGTAGACGATCTCCCCGACTTTTAGACTTCTCTATTCATCTCTGCCGTGTCTAGTTTTAGCAAAAATTCTCCTTAGTCCAAGTTTAGACAAAATCCCTCACTATCCGTGTCTGATCAGACTCAATATCTAATCTCATCCTCCACCACCTCTAGGGTGATGTCTGATCACCCTGAGGTTCCTTCGGCAAGAATCCCGCTAGGTTGGTTTAGCCAAGATTCTTCTTTTCTTCTGAGGTTTTCTGGTAGCAATTTTCCACCCAGTGACTCCACCCCTCTCCTTGACTAAATTCTCATTCTTTGTTGTATTTAGAATTGAGGTAATTTCTCTCTACCTGCCCCTACAAGACCCCAGCTCAGAGCTCCTTGCATCTATCACAGTAGTCCCCCTGAATTGTCTGACTTAACATTCTTTAGTGTCATCAATGTTTTTCTTCAACATCAACACTTAAATGTGAATTTAGAAAGGTGACCCAAGGGACTTCCCTGTTGGTCTAGTGGCTAAGGCTTCAGATTTCTAATGCAGGGCCATGGGGGTTGAGAACTAAGAACTCACATGCTGAATGACATGGCCAAAGAACAAAATCAAGTGACCCAAGCCTCAGTCCTAACATAAATTGGTCAAACCACAGTGAGGTGGGACCTATGATACTGTGATACCAGGTGAAATAATTGTCTTACTTTAGGACAAGTCATTGGAAGGACTGATGCTGAGGCAGAAACTCCAATACTTTGGCCACCTGATGTGAAGAACTGACTCATTGGAAAAGACCCTGATGCTGGGAAAGATTAAAGGCAGGAGGAGAAGGGGACAACAGAAGATGAGATGGTTGGATGGCATCACTGACTCAATGAACATGAGCTTGGGTAAACTCCAGGAGTTGGTGATGGACAGGAAATCCTGGCCTACTGCAGTCCATAGGGTCATAAAGAGTCAGACATGACTGAACTGAACTGAGAACAAGTCCTTTAGGTGTATGGATCCAAGATATTTCTATTTTCTATTACTTCTATTGTTTTATGCCAAAGCAAAAACAACACCAGTTGTGAATGTGACTGGTGATTGAAATAAAGACTGATGCTATACAAACAATAATGGATAGGAACCTGGAATGTCAGATCTATGAATCAAGGCAAATTAGAAGTGGTCAAATAGGACATGGCAAGAGTGAACATTGACATTTTAGGAATCAGTAAACTGAAGTGGACCCAAAGGGTGAATTTAACTCAGATGACCATTATATCTACTACTGCGGGCAGGAATCCTTTAGAAGAAATGGAGGAGCCATCATGGTCAACAAAAGATTCTGAAATGCAGTACTCAGATGCAATCTCAAAAACAACAGAATGACCTCTGCTCACTTCTGAGGCAAACCACTAATTGTCACAATAATCCAAGTCTATGTCCAAACTACTAATACTGAAGAAACTAAAGCTGAATGGTTCTATGAAGACCCTCGAGAACTAAAACCCAAAAAAAGATGTCCATTTCATTACAGAGGCCTGGAATGCAAAAGTAGGAAGTCAAGAAATACCTGGAGTAAAAGGCAAATTTGACCTTGGAGTACAAAACAAAGCAAATAAAAGGTTAACAGAGTTTTGCCACGAGAACACACTGGTCATAGCAAACACGATCTTCCAATAACACAGCATAAGATTCTACACATGGACATCACGAGATGGTCAATACCAAAATCAGATTGCTTATATTCTTTGCAGCCAAAGATGGAGAAGCTCTAACAGCCGGCAAAAAGAAGACTGGGAGCTGACTGTGGCTCAGATCATGAACTCCTTATTGCCAAATTCAGACTTAAATTGAAGAAAGTAGGGAAAACCACTAGGCCATTCAAGTATGACCTAAATCAAATCCCTTATGATTATACAGTGAAAGTGACAAATAGGTTCAAGCGATTAGAGCTGACAGAGGGCATGAAGAACTATGGATGGAGGTTCATGACTGTACAAGAGGCAGTGATCAAGAGCATCCCCAAGAAAAAGAAATGCAAAAAAGGCAAAATGGTTGTCTGAGGAGGCCTTACAAATAGCTGAGAAAAGAAAAGAGGTGAAAGGCAAAGGAGAAACAAAAGATAAATTTGATACAGAGTTCAAAAGAATTGCAAAGAGAAATAAGAAAGCCTTCCTCAGTGATCAGTGAAAAAAATAGAGGAAAAAGACAGAATGGGAAAAACTAGAGATCTTTTCAAGAAAATTAGAGATACCAAGGGAATATTTCATGCAAAGATGGGCTCAATAAAGGAAAGAAATAGTATGGACCTAACAGAAGTAGAAAATACTAACAAGAGGTGGCAAGAATACACAGAAGAACTATACAAAAAAGATCTTCATGA
>SJYC01044554.1:0-10758 GCA_006408675.1 Madoqua kirkii | reverse complement strand
AGCCGAGGCGCTGCAGCAGGGCGGGCGGGAGCCGGGTGTGGGCAGGGCTCCCACCGGTGGCCGCCAGGTGGGGACGGACCTTCCACCTTAGCTCCCGCACCCTCGGGCCGCCCCTGTGGCCCTCCAGGCCAGCTTGTGAGGCACAGCTGGGAACAAGCGCAGGAATAACCAGGCGCCCCCCAGCTTCTGAGAAGAGCTGAGGATGGACGCTGCTGGGGAGACGGACAGGCAGAGGGTCTCGTCAGGAGGCCCGTGCAGGACTCGGGAGGAGAGGCCAGCCTGAGCCAGGGCGGGGGCAGCGTGAGGGCAGGGCAGAGGCTGCCACAGGCACGAGCACCCTTCCAGGACAGAGGAATGCACGGGAAGGTGTGCCAGGTTAGGAGTGCTCGGCACAGGGTGACCCACGAGGGTGGGGGACAGGACAGCGAGTGAGCGAACGGATGACCGCTGCACAGTGAATGAGGGAGAAGCTGGGCCCCGACGAGCGGGGCCGCTCAAGCGGGACGGGCTCTGGGGCAGGGCGGCCGCCACAGCCTCTGCCTGCCGTACTCCCATCACCGCAGCGCTTAGCCGAGCTCCCCTGAAACCCAACTTCAGCTTTCCTCACTCGCGTCTGTAATCGCCTCCACCACCTTAACCAGCTGTCTCCTCCTCCACTACCAGCTCCTCTGGGACAGGCCTCACTTCTGTCTCGTTAACACGTGTCTGGCGTGTGCTGGGTGCTGCCTAAGTAAGCAGAGGACAAACGAGAGAAGGCCGGAGACAGCTGGCCGTGCATCCGGCCCTGCGTGGACCTGCAGCCCACGTGAGAAAAGCCGGCACGAACGAGGCACAGACAGGTGAGCCTGTGAGCAGCACGCCACGCTCCTGACCGAGGCAGGGTGGGCGCCGAGCCATGGTGCTCCCTTTTGTGCTCCCTTCCTTCCGCAGCTGTCACCCCGAAGAGCCACTGCTCACAGGAAACCTCCCTCCCGGCTCGGAGCAGTCAGGAGATCCCACTGAGGAAGAGAGCCCAAAATGCACTTCTACTATAAAGGGTGATAGACCCCAAAGTTTCGAAATAATCCAGTATCCACCTTTGGAAATATGAAACCTAAAGTTAATCCTATAAATACCAGTTATATCCATCTGAATTTCACAATTATTACCCTCTTACTTACTTGGTGCATTCTTCTAAAGACTGTACAAGCATTTGCTGGAAAGAACATATTTCTTCTAGATTTCCCATTAAATGTGACGTGTTTGCTGAACTTAACCTAGAGCCGAGAAAAATAACAGGAGACATGTGTGAGCGGCATACTCAGGCGCCGTGCCACGCCCCGCCCTGCCCCGCCGCACGCCCCTCTCCCCGGCCCGTGGCCTAATAACACAAGGAGCTTTCCCGTGTCTTCAGCGGCATTCTGTCCCAGCGTTCCAGCTGTC
Source organism: Madoqua kirkii (assembly GCA_006408675.1). Lineage (NCBI taxonomy): Eukaryota > Metazoa > Chordata > Mammalia > Artiodactyla > Bovidae > Madoqua > Madoqua kirkii. The sequence goes on along the minus strand of SJYC01044554.1, from coordinate 9,336 downwards.
ATTCTCTGAAAACAGCGAAGTGGTCCACTGCCCCAACACCTGACACAAACACCATCTAACTTACTTCTCGCTGGTCTGTAGGGGCCGTAGATAGGTTGAAAGCACAGTCTGAAGTTCTTTAGAATATTCATTTTCTGTTTCCAAAATATTCTGTAGCACCTACAATAAACGATAACTTGACATTAAGATGTATAAGCTTTGGAAGGCTCATCACTCCTGTTCAGTTCACACTGCTGCTTCTATGTAACGCTAGTTTAATATCATCACTCCCTGTGATCATTAACTAGTAAATTCAGGTAATGAGTTATTATCGAGGCTATCCAACTGACTTCGTCTTCCTGCCAAGCACATTTAACACGGGTACACCTAGAAAGACCCCGAATGCATTTCATCCTCAGATAGTAATGCTGTCTGTGTAGATAGAAGGAAGGAACCACTGACAATCAGGACAGCGTTGGGGCGTGGATGAGTCTCCACAACACGTGCTGCACGAGAGGCCATTCATTCACAGCAAGGACAGCCTATAAATATACCCCGTCTACGGGAAACCCAGGGACAGGCCAAACTGATCTGTGAGCGCAGGGACGGGGGGTGGGGGGACAATGGGGAAAGGGACATGAGATCAATTTCTGGAATCATGGACAAGTTCTGCCTCATGATTTCGGTGGCTGTTACACACACATATACACCAGCTAAAGCTCACCAACTTGTACCCTTAGCATCTATGCACTGTGACGTATGGAAAGCACATCTACTAAAAAAGAAACTGAAGTTCACCCTTTGGATGGCACCTAGTCACTCTGAGTCAATTTCTAGGCACTGCAGACCTTCACCAGAGAAGAGGATCGTCTCAGATCTTCCTACACACATTACAAATTAAAGGTCCACCAGCATAAAACCACCACTGTATGCAGAGACAGGAGAAAAATTATGAATCAACCTTGAAATTAACATGTTTCCTGACAGCCTGCAGAAAATACGGACAAAAGCAGTGAACAACTCCTAAAAACCGAGAAAGAAATCTAAGTGTAGAACAGGTGAGCTCCAACATGAGCCCCTTTCCACCGCAGTCAACGGCAGAGGCACCAGCTCCTGGGGCGGGGCTGGCGGGGCAGCCCAGGTCTGCAGGGGGAGCCTGATGGACGGATGGAGCCTGGAAGGCCCATCGGGTGCCCACCCACAGCACCTCCCATCCAGAGAAAACTCCCCTCTACACAGGAAGAGTGAAGCCGGGAGAGGTGAACCCCCTCTCCAGTCTCGGGCTGAGGACTGCCTGGGAGCGATGAGCCCCACGGTCAGAGCCAGAGCCTTCTCCAGTCATGAGTCACACCACGCGCCTTTTCTGAGGAGTTACTTACCACCTGCACTAAATGCGCTGTCTCCCAAAACTAACGCAGCATCCTAAACTAATCCCGCAGAAGAAATCAGACAGAATTAAGACTCCAAACATGCTCGGTTTTCTCCCCTGATTTACGATAATCAAAAGGTATCTTTAAACGTTTAAGAAAAAAGTAATCATTAGCTAAATTTAGAATCAGCATTGACACAAGCAACAGGAAGTGCTGTGTGCTCCCTAGGGTCCTCCACGCTCCAGAGGAGAGTGGGGCCACAGGGGCGCAGGGGCCTGAGGCGGCACTGCAGCCGAGGGGAGGGGAGCAGGCTCTCCCCCCCGCGGCAGCTCTGGCTCCGCCCAGTTTCCGCCCCTGAATGGACAAGGAGGGGCCACTCTGGGAGAGCCTGCCTTGTGGGGAAAAGTGGGTGCCGCTCTCACAGTTACGACACCACCCCTCCAAGAAACACCCACTGGGCCCGAGGGACGGAGGACTGGAGGGCAGGCGCATGGTGTGACCCTGCCTCTGCGTCACCCTGGGACACGCTTCATCCATACTACCCACATCTTCGCCTTACAAAATGACCCGAAGCAAATCAAGTACCACAAGTGGGTCCCTGAGCTAAATCTGTCACAGATGACTAGGACAACAAGCCCCTATTTAATGTGAAAATAAAGGCTCGACTCAGACTCCACGTCTAAGAACAAACACTAGGAACTATTGAAGTGAAGTTGCTCAGTCGTGTCCGACTCTTTGCGACCCATGGACTGTGGCCCATCAAGCTCCTCCATCCATGGGATTCTCCAGGCAACAGCACTGGAGTGGGTGCCATTTCCTTCTCCAGGAACTATTAGCAACACTGCTAAGAACACGCGTGGAACCTGACACACCCACTTTACAAACACAAACAGCTCCCACGCGACAGCGGGGTCGGGAGTGTGAGTGAGGCAGTCGGATGACCCTCCTCGGCCGCAGCACCGAGGGGCGAGCAGACACGGCCCCGGGAGCGCGCCAGGACCTGCGCGCAGCGCGCCGCCCGGCGGCCTCTCCTGCACCGGCTCAGCTGCTAACCGCGCCCCCTGGCTGCACACAACCTTCACTTAAGTGCTCAAGACAGGCTCTGGAGCAGCCCCGGCCGAGCCACCCAGGCCCCGCTCCGGGGCTTCCGCAGACGCTGAGGGACCCACACCCGCGCCGGCGCCCAGCGCACGCCCCTTCCCCAGCTCACAGCACGCCGGGGGCGCCGCCGTCACCTGTCTCCCCTTCCTGGACTGCTGCACACTCTGGCTGCTGCAGGACCCCATGGGACGTCACAGCCCAGCCTCCACGCTCCATAGCACACAGGCAGGTCCAGAGAGGGATGGGGAGAGAGGCGGTCACCGGGCACCACAGGAGGGCGGGCTGAGAGGCACGAGCTCCCCCCGGGGCGGGAGGCATGGGGCAGACTGGCCAACAATGGTGCCCACAGGGGGACCACATCGGGCAGCTCAGACAATCCCTGGCTGTCAGCCACAGCGGCAGAGCCAAACAAAGGACCGACTCATGCCCTCCAGCCCACAGAGGCCCGCTTCGCTGCTGCCAGGAAGGGAGCGCGGCGCGCTGCTCTCCTTACGAGGGAGTCACAGCCGCCACTGCACAGCTCGAGGGTGCCGTATGGTCCGTGCGTCGTTGACAGTCCTCTGAAAATAAACGACTGCTTTACGTGTAACAGAACATGTAAAACGAAGGAAACTTCAAGATTTGATGCAGACACAATAGAACGCTGCCATCTCAACCACACCCAGGGACTGGCCTGCTGGCCCAGCGGCTGCGCCCTGTGCTCCCAGCGCAGGGGCCTGAACTCGCTCCTGGCTACACTCGAGACTGGCAGAGCTGCCCCTACCCTCTCGCCCACTTAACGATAACCCCCACGCCACAAGGGGGAAGCACCACCGCACATCTCTCCCAGCCCACTCTATTTAAACCGTTAGTACTTCAAGTTTCAGAAAGTAAATCAGGCGACAGGACCCCCGCCATTTATGAACCCGAGCGGGGAGGAGACGGGGAGGAGGGCGGCAGTGGGGCCGAGGCAGCCGTTCCTGCAGCCCCCCCCGCCGCAGCGGAGGCCTCGGGCGCCCCGGCCGTCACTGAGCAAGGCTGGCGTCCTGGTCTCTGCGTCCTCAATGCTTCATGACATCAGGGCTCAAGCAGGGTCGGGGGGTGGATATAAAATGTTTATATCACTGTGCCCTTTAAAAGGAGCTGCGTTCTTACGGCATTTCTGAACTCGGGGATTCACAAGGCTGTGGGATGCTGAAGATTTACTGAGCAAGAGCTCCAGCAGGAGCCGTGGGCCCACTCTGCTCTGTGTCACCCCAGAGCCAGCCTCAGAGCCAGCAGACCCCGGCCTAAACCCCAGCTTGCGCGTCTTCCCTGGACGCCACACGTGTGGGTCTGCCTGCTTCTTCAGAAAAGGGGCTCTTCCTGGCCTGAGGCAGAGGCGCAGAGAGTCAGCTCCCCGACTCAAGGCAGGAAGGAACCTCACAGGCACCCTGCCCAGCCGTCCCCCCGTGGCACGGCTCGCTCTCTCTCCACTCACAGACCCAGTCCTGGCCACCACTGGAAAAGGTTCACCATGGTTTTCATCCACAGGAAACAAGGACACTGCACAGGAACCGCGGGGAAAGAGCTTGTCCCGGCACCAGGCGGTCAGTGTAGACGAGGGCCAGGAGCGGAGGGGCAGAGGCAGCAGGCGGTCAGTGTGGACGAGGGCCAGGAGTGGAGGGGCAGCCCCGAGTGCGATGGAGGGGGCGGCCCCATCCCGGGCAGTGCGCCAGCGACCTGACCCCGTACAGACCGTGGGGAGACACTGGCCAGCCCTGGGCAAGGCGGAAGAGGCAGAGACCATGAGGGACGAGAGCAGGCAAGGCTGGGCTGGCTCCGCAGGGCTCAGGTGAGCCTCCAGCCACCAGGCCTGGGTTCTCCCGGACGAGCAGGGAGAGGCTCTGAGCAACCGCAGGAGCCAAGAGGACGCGTGGGGGCAGGCCCGTGTGGAGCATAGGACGGGTCTGTGGAGTCGCTGCAGCGTGAGGGATGGCGGATGTCTACTCTAACACGAACATACCGGCAATTGTGCCTACTGGGGCATGTCTGCAATCTGGCAAAGATGGAGCTCCAGTGCCTGTCGTGACACCAGGCGAGTGCGGGCGCCGGCCACGTGCACCTTCTGTCCGCTGCCTCAGGAGCCCTGACTCGGCCCTGAAGACAAAGCTGCTGTGCCACGTGACACGGAGGGCATGATAGCCACTCTCTTCCCAGATGGACAGTCAGGGAAGCTCGTTCTCTGATGGTGACGGGGAGACTCCTGTCCCCTGGAAGAGGTGCCGCAAGACTGTCCAGCCCCTAAGGCACCGCTTCTCCAAGAGAAGGGCTTCCCCTGACCTCCCCTGGCCAGGGGCCTGTCACCAGGCAGGAAGCACAGCCGACTCCTTTCACTGCGACACCTACCAAGCTCACACACTCCCTCCCTTTAATTACACAATCCCGTCACCCTTAACTACGCTCTGGGTAATTAATCCTCAAATGGGATGCAAACAGAATGGTATGGTGACCTCAAATGCTTCTAAACACACTTTCTAATAACCATGGGTCCCTAGGACTGCAAGGAGATCCAGCCAGTCCATCCTAAAGAAAATCAACCCTGAATATTCACGGGAAGGACTGATGCTGAAGCTGAAGCTGAAGCTCCAATACCCTGGCCACCTGATGGGAAGAGCCAACTCACTGGAAAAGACCCTGACGCTAGAAGAGCTGCCCCTACCCTCTCGCCCACTTAACGATAACCCCCACGCCACAAGGGGGAAGCACCACCGCACATCCTCTCCCAGCCCACTCTATTTAAACCGTTAGTACTTCAAGTTTCAGAAAGTAAATCAGGCGACAGGACCCCCGCCATTTATGAACCCGAGCGGGGAGGAGACGGGGAGGAGGGCGGCAGTGGGGCCGAGGCAGCCGTTCCTGCAGCCCCCCCCCACCGCCGCAGCGGAGGCCTCGGGCGCCCCGGCCGTCACTGAGCAAGGCTGGCGTCCTGGTCTCTGCGTCCTCAATGCTTCATGACATCAGGGCTCAAGCAGGGTCGGGGGGTGGATATAAAATGTTTATATCACTGTGCCCTTTAAAAGGAGCTGCGTTCTTACGGCATTTCTGAACTCGGGGATTCACAAGGCTGTGGGATGCTGAAGATTTACTGAGCAAGAGCTCCAGCAGGAGCCGTGGGCCCACTCTGCTCTGTGTCACCCCAGAGCCAGCCTCAGAGCCAGCAGACCCCAGCCTAAACCCCAGCTTGCGCGTCTTCCCTGGACGCCACACGTGTGGGTCTGCCTGCTTCTTCAGAAAAGGGGCTCTTCCTGGCCTGAGGCAGAGGCGCAGAGAGTCAGCTCCCCGACTCAAGGCAGGAAGGAACCTCACAGGCACCCTGCCCAGCCGTCCCCCCGTGGCACGGCTCGCTCTCTCTCCACTCACAGACCCAGTCCTGGCCACCACTGGAAAAGGTTCACCATGGTTTTCATCCACAGGAAACAAGGACACTGCACAGGAACCGCGGGGAAAGAGCTTGTCCCGGCACCAGGCGGTCAGTGTAGACGAGGGCCAGGAGCGGAGGGGCAGAGGCAGCAGGCGGTCAGTGTGGACGAGGGCCAGGAGTGGAGGGGCAGCCCCGAGTGCGATGGAGGGGGCGGCCCCATCCCGGGCAGTGCGCCAGCGACCTGACCCCGTACAGACCGTGGGGAGACACTGGCCAGCCCTGGGCAAGGCGGAAGAGGCAGAGACCATGAGGGACGAGAGCAGGCAAGGCTGGGCTGGCTCCGCAGGGCTCAGGTGAGCCTCCAGCCACCAGGCCTGGGTTCTCCCGGACGAGCAGGGAGAGGCTCTGAGCAACCGCAGGAGCCAAGAGGACGCGTGGGGGCAGGCCCGTGTGGAGCATAGGACGGGTCTGTGGAGTCGCTGCAGCGTGAGGGATGGCGGATGTCTACTCTAACACGAACATACCGGCAATTGCTGCCTACTGGGGCATGTCTGCAATCTGGCAAAGACGGAGCTCCAGTGCCTGTCGTGACACCAGGCGAGTGCGGGCGCCGGCCACGTGCACCTTCTGTCCGCTGCCTCAGGAGCCCTGACTCGGCCCTGAAGACAAAGCTGCTGTGCCACGTGACACGGAGGGCATGATAGCCACTCTCTTCCCAGATGGACAGTCAGGGAAGCTCGTTCTCTGATGGTGACGGGGAGACTCCTGTCCCCTGGAAGAGGTGCCGCAAGACTGTCCAGCCCCTAAGGCACCGCTTCTCCAAGAGAAGGGCTTCCCCTGACCTCCCCTGGCCAGGGGCCTGTCACCAGGCAGGAAGCACAGCCGACTCCTTTCACTGCGACACCTACCAAGCTCACACACTCCCTCCCTTTAATTACACAATCCCGTCACCCTTAACTACGCTCTGGGTAATTAATCCTCAAATGGGATGCAAACAGAATGGTATGGTGACCTCAAATGCTTCTAAACACACTTTCTAATAACCATGGGTCCCTAGGACTGCAAGGAGATCCAGCCAGTCCATCCTAAAGAAAATCAACCCTGAATATTCACTGGAAGGACTGATGCTGAAGCTGAAGCTGAAGCTCCAATACCCTGGCCACCTGATGGGAAGAGCCAACTCACTGGAAAAGACCCTGACGCTAGCAAAGACCAAAGGTGGGAGGAGAAGGGGGCAACAGAGGATGACATGGTTGGATGGCATCACCAACTCGATGGACATGAGTTTGAGCAAACTGCGGGATAGTCAAGGACAGGGAAGCCTGGAGTGCTTCCGTCCGTGGGGTTGCAGAGTCGGACACGACTGAGTGACTGAACAGCAAAATAACCACGAGAACCTCTTAAGGGCCAACACTGACGAGGCACCTTACAGCCCACTGCTCACCCCGTTACCGCCGCAGGGCCAAGGCCAGCGTTCTCAGGGTTCTGTTTCAGACACGTGGCCGTGCAGGCGCGGGGGCTTCCCCCAGGCCGGCCCACAGCAGGGCGTCCAAGCCCGCACGCAGGGCCCGAGCCCCGGCAGTCACCTAAGGAAGGGCGCCGCTGACCGTCACTGCCTGGAGGGCCAAACACGTCTCACAGCGAAATTAAACCGTGCTGACGGGCCCTGTCCCCAAGCTCAGGTCAGCCCTCCGCGTGACGCGGCCACGGGGCTTCTTCCTCCCCCACGACCCTCTGTGTCTGAGCCCCAACTCTGCCTCCTGAGGTCTCGACCACCTGCGACATTCCAACCCAGCCTGAGCTCTGGGGCCACAGCAGCCCCCACACCCCTTTGCCAGCGTGATCGAGGAGCACAGTTCCACCATTCCCGGGCACACTGCCTTCTGCCCTCAGTGACAACACAGCCAAATCCCACTACCTACGTAATTTTATATTCTGATCATTGTACTTAACATGGAAACACGAGCTGACGTTTTTTAGGCCCCCTGAGCACCTGTAAGAATCAGAAACGGAACCACCACTGGCGTCTGCGGCGGCGGCGCACGGCTACACGCCTGGGCTGCTTGCAGCTTACTGCTAAACAAGCATCCCACGAAAACAGCCTCGCGCAAACGCCTCTGAAGTCACCTCAGGTCATGTTTCAAGGGTGGATTTCAAGAAGCAGAAATACTATATTGAAGGCTTGGGTGTTTTCAGCATTCTACAAACAGTTTCTCTTTTGAGAAACGCTTTCTGGTTCTGCAGGCGAGGAGCATGAGGGTGGCCATCCACCAACAGCAGGCGAAACCAGAGACCAGAAGACAACAGTGCCTCTCAGGCCCACAGTGAGGCGGGGCAGGGGGGCAGGCGTGAGGCCACTGCCCCAGGGTGAAGCTCCCCTCAGACCCACAACGGGGTGGGGGAGGCCACTGTCCCAGGGGACACTGCGACTGCACCCGCCTAGGCACTAAGACCCCTGGGGGGACAGAGTCAGGTGAGAATCCCCCCAACCCAGTCTGAGGCAATTTACCTCTACGAACTCAACCAGGTACCCCAAGTGAGTATCAGAGAAAAGTCAACAACCCAGATGATTCCAACTCTGAGACACTGAAAAGATCGGGGTTCCCAGGTGTCAGGGGTCAGGCTCAGGGTGGCAAGGAATAAACAGGCCCAGAGGATTTTCAGGGGTGAAGCAGTTGGTGCTGTAATGACGGAGCCACGGCAGGTGCAGTGAGCGCCACAGGGCCCCCTGGGCTCCGGACGGCCACATTGGTGCAGACTCCCCTGGTAAAGCATCCCGCCTGCTGAGTGTGCTGAGGCAGAGGGGTCCGTGCCTGTGTGGGGCAGGGGCTGCAGGGGGCTAGCTCCCTCTCCAGGGCACAGCCAGCTTAAACTGCACTGAACAATAAAGTCCAGTTTGACAATGTGTCCAAAGAACTAAAAAAAACTATGCTTAAAGAATTTTTTTTAAGTATGACAACAATGACTCAAATACAGAATGTACTGACCCATAAAACAAATCAGATGGAAATTATGAACTGAAAGGTACAGTAAATAAAATGAAAACTTCACTTGAGGGGCTCAGTGAGAACACAGAAAGACCCAGAGATTTTATACTCCCTAGAACAGAAAAAAAGGAAGAAAAACGAACAGCACCTCAGAGACCGGCGTGACGCCCAGTGCTTGCCAACCCACGTTCAGTGGGTGTCCCAGAAGCAGGGGCAGGAGAGGCGTGACCAGCCAGAGGACGGCGGTGAACCACAAAGGTCCCCGTCCTCTCCCCGGAGTTGTCGTGGCTGGTCTGGACCATCGCACAACAGCAGAGGCCACGCAGCCTCCCCACTCAGGCCTTAACCCCCAAAAATCTGCACCGATACCTCCACCTCTGACACCCCCACCCCAGCATTTCCCCACCTACGACACTGCCCCACCACAGCTCTCTCCCACCTCTGACACACCCCCTCATCCACGGCTCTCCTCCACCTCTGACAGCCCCCCACCCCTGCTCGCCCCCACCTCTGACAG
>SJYC01044553.1:0-22233 GCA_006408675.1 Madoqua kirkii | reverse complement strand
ATTTCCCCACCCCCGACACTCCCATCACTGACCCCAAGCCTCTCTGGTGACATCAGCCCGCACTGGCCTCGCTGAGAACCCTGAGCTCATCTCCCAGTAACTCTCGCAGCCGTCAGCCGAAGCTGGGTGAGAAGTCTCACGTGGCGTCTCGTCTGTCCGGCCCGTGTGTGCCATGTAGCCCACGTTCACTTTTCTGTGTGATTTATAAACGTGGAATTCAGGCAAGCTACAACTGAGTCCTGGTTTAGTCACTAACTGGATTTGTTCACTTTTCTAAAATGAGAGAGACACCAAAAGATGGTCCACCAACTCTACACGCTGATATCCTAACAACCACATTTTAACACGTGCTGTGTATGCTCACAGCTCTATGTAAACAGTTTGGATGTGAGACTGAAGTCAAGGTGCCCCCTCACCCGATTCAGAGTCAGCAGGCCCTGTGCACGGGGCTCCTCTCCCTGTGTGAGCGCGGTTAGAGATGGATGGACCTCTGGAAGGGCACTGGTCACACTCCAATCCGAAGAAGATTACACACTACTGACCGGACCTCCGGAAAGCACGGCCACCTGGTTCCACGCAACACTGGGCAGGAACGGGCTCCCAGAGATGAGAACAGCGGCGTGGGCCCCAGCAGGAGTCCTCCGACGTGACCCCTGGGGGGGCACAGGGGGGAGGCCTCCGACGTGATGTCCCGGACGGACACAAAAGCAAGGGGCTCCCACTCCGAGATGTCACTGGGAATCTGGACGGCACTCCTTGCCCCTTGGAGCCTCTCCAGGAAAGAAAGCAGCGTCTCACCCAAGAAGGTGGAAGAGAAGGTGGCCCCGCGAGCCCGCAGCAGATGCCGCAGCCAGCAAAGGGCAACTGGCCAGATGGGAGCCTCACTAGCACACATTCCTCAAGCTCATAAGCCGCTCAGGCTTCAAAAGGCAGCAAGTTTCAGGATTCTGAAACACTTGTCTTCACCATGTACAATGTCCAGATGCTCGCCTCTGATTTCAGGCTATTTACATATATACACACATCAATCCCAGGAAAGACTACGGTAACATACAAGATAAGCTGAAACCTGTGCTGATCTAGAGGACTGACGACCGACTCTGAGCATGAGCCTAAGGGCCCTTAAACCTTCTACCACATCAGGCACCGTTTCACAATCCCATGCTGAAGGCTGGAAACCATGTTGGGAAATAATCGCAACACCAGGTTATGCAACAAGAACAGAAACAACTGCACACACAGACGCCTGAGAACGTCACAGAACGACCACGGGAGCAGGAGTCCGCGTGGCCACTAAGCCCCTGCTCTAGGCAGCTGAGCCCATTCTACACGTCGAGTTTCAGAGACACTGAAAAACCAGTTATTCTCTGACGCGCCCCTCAGTCACTCACCACGTTGTAGTAGCTCTTGTTAATGGCGGTCGTATCGAATCCTTTGGGAGGGCTCTTCAAGGTCCCGGACTTGGGTGACACGGGCTTTTCTGAAACAAAGACAGGGGGCAGGTTCACTCCTGGCTCCAGCCGAGCCCACCGAGTGCAGCAGCCCCCACAGCCCGGCCTCTGGCTCCGACTAAGCCCCAGACCACAGGGAGGCAGGGCAGAAGTGCACGCAGCCAGGAGGCCCCAGCCCCCACCCCCTCCTCACGGCCAGCTCCCGGGCTCAGACCCCCACGGCCCGGCCTCCCAGCTCAGCCGCACCCCTCACAGATTACACACCGCTGCTGTCAACACACAAGAGAACCCATGAACCACCCGAGCTCAGGGTGCAGTGCGGGCGAAGTCTGAGCCCAGCAGAATCGGAGGAAAAGCGGGCAGACACCTAACAGCGCTAAGGCCCAAGACCCACAGTCTGGAGTGTGTCTGGAGGGACCCAGGTCACGGGAGTGCAGAAGCCCTGCCCACCCAGGCGACACCGTCTTCAGGACCCCAGACCAGAACCAAGGAAAGGGGCCCCGTCTCAGCAAGGATTCCAGTGCATCACAGGACTTTCACCCAACGCCACTCAAGGGAGACGTCTTCAGCACAGGCGCTGCAGGGGCCTGGCCAGCTCACTCTGTGGCTCTAAGTGTGTGTGTCTGGCAGTCACTGGTTCTACAACGTGGGTGTGTCTGTCACCGAGGTTCTGCGAGGGGTATCTATCCTGGGTCTCCAGCTACAGAGGCAGGCAGCGGCCCACAGCTGGCAGGGGGAGAGGGGAAATTCTGACGGGTGCAGCCTCAGGGGCTTGGTCTCACGCCCCACATCCTCCCGCACCCCCTCTGCCCTCCTCCACAGGGCCCTGGCACAGACAGTTGGCAGTGCCCTGAGCACACCTGTCCAGAGCCTCTCTCTGGCAGCATGGCCCTCCAATCCCAAACACCATCGAGCTCCAGGTCCCAGAGCCCAGCTGCTCAGTACCTTCCATGACCTTCTCAGCACCGGAAACCCATGAAAAGCCCAAAGCAAAACGCCTATCTTTAGCCGTGGGCCCCCCTTCTCTCGTGGAGCAGGAGTCTTCCTTCAGTGCCTCTCTGTGAGGGCTTCCAAACGGGTGAAAGTACAGGACAAAACAGAAGGTCCTATTCCTAGCGGAAAGAACTCTCTCTGTCCACAGGATGGAAAGGAGAACTCAACGGGAAATAAGTGACTTTTAAGCCATGAGAGACACAAGGAGGAAAACTTCCTCTCAACTTTTATATCTGCACCTTAGCATTTAACTGTGGAAGAAAACCTGATGTTTCCATCTGAAGAGAAAAAATGCCTTTTCTCCTTAAAATCTGCCATCTGGAGGAAGCACATACAACAGCAGTAAAGGGGAGGCGGCTGAGCCTAAACTGCGGCCCTGGGATCGAAAGGAAGTCACAGAAGGCACACGGCAACAGAGGGCAAGAGCGGCTGATTCACGAGAGGCCCGGGTCTGCGTTCAGTGTTGAAAAGCAAGTCGTTTGCCAACTGCCTCACTTTATCAATACTTAAGTTTAAGACATACCTCTCAACATCCCAGTTAATAAAACTTAATCAACTTATTCTGAGAACTATAATCAAGATGTTTTTCAAAAGCAAGCTACAGGCTAATGTTCTACAAAAAAAAAAAGAGGCAGGAGAGACCCAGACAAATCAAGGTTTATGTCCAAAGAGGTTGTCTTCTCTCACTCAAAAAAACGGAGAGCATATACTGTGCTGGGTGCCAGACAGAATCTTCTGGGCCGGGAGGTGTCAGGAACCCAGTGTGTGGGGTGGCCCATGCGCCCTCTGCAGGAGACCGGGGAGGGCAGGGCTGGCAGCTCCAGCAGAGGCGTCCGTGGAGGCGCAGGCCGCAGGACCGCAGACCTGCAAGCCTCCAGCACCTCTAGAGGGAATCTGGATGTGTGAACGCAACACGACCGGCCAGTCACGGCCACTCGTAACAGGAAAACGCACAGGAAACACATCTTAAAACACGCAGCTCTCCCAGTGTCCTAAGGAAAACAGAACATTCTGCGGCCCATCCAAGATCTACAGACAGACTCCACGTCCTGTGAGGAGGGCAGGGAAACCCCGAGGATGGAACAGCGCACCTTCCAGGGCAACTCAGGCAGCCTGTCCCACTTTCACGCAATAATCCTCACAAAGCGCTGGAAACAGAACGCAGACACAGACGTGCTGACACAAGGGGCCGGGCCCCGCCCCCCAGGGGCGGGAGTGACCAGGGCTGCGGAGCGCGGCAGCGGGGACAGCTCAGGCCAAGCTGCGGGCAGGGCTGGTGCTGGGCGCCCGGCCCGAGCCCCGCTCCCTCCTCAGGGAAGCCAGCCAGGGATGCCACTCTGAGGTGGGGGACACTGCCGGGCAGAGACCAAACGGAGCCAACCCGCCCAGCGTGTGATCCAAAGCCACACCTCCCGAGGCCCCTCGGGGTTTTCCAAGGGTGAGAAAGTTCTCAGGGACCCAGAAGCCAAGGTCAGCCGTCTGTGCAGGAGGACTTCCACGGCCCAGGGAAAGGAGGCACCCACTGAACACCACCCATCAGAGAACAGCCAAACAGAAAACAAGCCCATCAAGAACGCGGGCATCAAGGGAGCGTAAACAGGAAACACACGAGGGGGCCAGTCCTGAGAAGCAGAAACAACACGGCCATCTGGGAGGCTTATCACACGCGTGATGAAAACGCCTCCAAAGAAACTGGGGCCCGAACGAGTGAAAAGGCACCATGAATACGAAGGACACCTGGAAAAGAGGGAAACAGCCTCTAGAAATTAGCCCTGCGGCCTAAGATGAAATCTCGGTGGACAGGTGGGGCGGAGGGAAGCGGGCAGGGAGAGATCTGAGGAGCGGGCTGCAGGTGAGTGTGGTCCATACATCATGAGGAACAGCAGGACATCGGCTCAGCATGTCAGAAACGAAACCCGGCACCGGGCCCACGTGGCCCTGGACTTGGGGCTCCTGAGCCCCCGGCGCCCACGTTCCAACCACTGGACCCAGAGCTGGGCGCCTGAGGGCAGCGCCAGCGCTCCGGGACGAGCCTCCCGGCGGCTTGCCTTCCACCCCGCAAATTCAAGAAACCATCGCACGTGTGTCTATGTGTGTGAAACACACATTAACTGCGTGAATAACATGAGTCTGCACAGAAAATGTTCAGGGACACTGACACACACCTTCCGTCGGACAGCACATACTCAGAAAGGACATCCAACTCGTCCGCAGCGAGCTCTGAAATATCCTCACGCAGACCCCTGGAAGAGGTCTGAGGAACTGGATCTCTGAGGGAGCATTCCTGTCTTCACAGGGACTATTTCAAACCAGAAACCACACTCGGGCCCCATGCGCAAACAGAGCACTGCCATCTGCAGCCACAAGGGGGCAGGCGAGCACGGCCACACGAGTTCCGGAGAAGCCGGACAGAGCTCACCTGGAGACACACAGCCCCAGCGGACGTCACAGAGGAGACCTCAGCTTTGTGCATTCAGTAAAAATATCTGTAAACCAAATCAGAACTTAACACAGAGGAAAACTCCTGCCATGACGGCCACTCAGAGGAAGGAGTCTGTATGCTGGGACCTGGCACATTTTGTTTACAGAAAATGAAGGATAAATTACACTACAGATCACAAAGTTTATGTCAAACTTGCTCTTTAAAAAAGAGAAATCTATTCCAAAATCACAAAGTCATACAAATTACCAAAAAAAAAAAAATGCAAATACACAAGTGTTACCGTGATGCTGGATTTTCACTCTCAACTGTTACAAGAAAACAGTAACAAGATATGCTTTCACGTCTTTCCTTCTCAAATGCCCACATTCAAAATCAGACAAGCATAGCTTTCCACAGAAGAGATTCATGTAATCGGAGGACACTAGGAATGGAAACTTACTCCTCAAAGTAGTTATTCCTTTAGTTCGATGATCACATAAACAACAGCCAGCCTAACAGACGGAGAAGGCAATGGCACCCCACTCCAGTGTTCCCGCCTGGAGAATCCCAGGGACGGGGGAGCCTGGTGGGCTGCTGTCTGTGGGGTCGCACAGAGTCGGACACGACTGAAGCAACTCAGCAGCAGCAGCAGCAGCCTACCAGATGACTCATTTGAGCAAATATGCCATTCTCTATATTTTCAAACTAAACAGGAAAACAAGGAAAGTTTTCAGTTGCTTGAGTCTCAGTGTGGCATGAAAACTAGGGATTCCACGTGAGCACTGCAAGGAGCTGCTTGCCAGCAAAGCAGTTACACACGTGCAACTAAAGGGGCCTCTCTCACACACACACACACACACACACACACACACACACACAGAGCTAAGGCAGAGAAACACACACACACACACACGAAGCTAAGGTAGAGAAACACACATGCGAAGCTAAGGCAGAGAACACACACACAACTAAGGCAGAGAAACACACACACAGCTAAGGCAGAGAAACACACACACACAAAACTAAGGCAGAGAAACGGGAATCGCAAGGAGAACAAAGCGATGTGGCTACCCCCGACGCAGGCGCCTCAATCAAGCGAGATGGCTGCTTCTTAGAGCTGTGACTGCCCCTACCCCCACGGCGCTCAGTGTCCCCCAGAAGTGGGATAAGAGTAGAACACGCCTGCCAGGCTGCAGGACACCCAGAGGCCCCCACAGACGACACTGACCACACGCACGTCCACCTGAAAACAACCCCATCTTGGCAGTGTCATTTCCAAAGGTTAACTCTGGAAACTTCAGGAGGAGAAACACCTGGAAAGGAAAAGTTTATTTGTACTCATTCACACTTTTACTATGATGCCTCAACATCAGAGCAGAATTTCCGTTTAAAAGAGATGTGCACAGCAGAATTCAAGAAGCCCAGACCCAACAGATGTCCACACAATCAGCAGAACCCACTCTCTACGGCTTGCTCCTCCACCAGCTCTGTGGCCCCTGGGGCACACCCCTCCGCCAGCTCTGTGACTCTTGAGGGCATGCCCATCACCAGCTCTGTGACCCCTGGATCCTCTCCGTAAAGGGGAGACCATGTGACTCTCAACCTCGCCCCCCAAGGGCCCAGCGCTCTCTCGGCCCCGGAAGGACTGCTCAGCCTCCCCTGCACTCAGGCCCAGGGGCCGGAGCCAGGGCTGCCCCCGGACAGGCTGGCAGCGACCGGCAAGTCCAGCCAAGCTGCAGGCTGAGGCACGTCTCCCAGCAGCCGTGTCTGTGATGCAGGCAGCTGGACGCCCGCGCCATGCCCTCGGCTGCTTCTGCCCAGGGACAGGTTAACAGGAGGGTGTTCAGAGGAGGGTTTTCTTTGCACCCTATTCCCTGAATATCCCAACAGCACTATCTTCTGGGGCTGTGGCGAGGACTGAAAGCCACAGGTAAGAAGTTCATGTAGGAAGCAGAACACAGAGGCTTGGCTGTTACTGTTAACTGCCGTCTAATGATAAGGGACAAATACTGTTTTAATGATCAACTACAGAATAAAGAACACCAATGAGATAACACTTGACACCCATTAGGATGGCTATTGTCAAAAAAAAGGAAAACAGGAAACAAGTGTTGGCAAAGACATGGAGAACAGGAGCCCGTGCCCTGCTGAGGGGCGTGAGAGCCGCAGTGCACGACACACGGCGGGGCCTCAAGACCCGAACGGAGTCCCTGTATGAGCCGGCAGTTCGGCTCCGAGCTACGCACCACAAGACCCGAAAGGACTCAGACGGACACCTGCAGCCCCACGTGCAGGGACGTCAGTCACCAGAGCACAAAGCTAGAAACAACCCAGTCCAGCAGCAGCAGAAGGAAGAGAGGCGATCTGGCTGTGAAGTCACCCACACACGTATGTTGGTCTCTGCCCCCAAGTTCCTGGCAAAAGGCTCCTGACCCTTTGGAGTGTCCTGGCGAGAGCACTGGGGGCAGCCACGCCTTGGAGCGCCTGCAGTGCCACGACGTCATCACACCTGAGCAGAAATGTAAGCAATGCCAGGACCACCATTCCTTTCCGAAATCAGGTAAGCCTTGGAATAACTATTTAAATTCAAGAAACTTTAAGCAACTACAGAAAACATACAGAAGGGGATGCATTTTAAAGTGTCACATCAGTGCAAAGACAGGGACAAATCACTCAGCACCACATGACTGGCAGAAGCACCCACGATAAGAAGCTACACAGCCAACGGCACACAGCAGCAGGCTTCAAGCCCCGAAAAGGATGACGAGCTGCACCTTATGTATGTGTAACCACAAAGTAAAAACTAATAGATGTGACAGGCCTCTCCTCACAAATGGTAAAGAACAGAGTGAGTCTGTTTTCAACCGCTGGTGTCACGACAGCAGGAGACGCCGGCCTGAGTGTGAAGCCCCTTCTCCAGCCCCCAGTGTGGCCGGGGTCTCAGCCCGCGCCAGGGCCGGACCACGCCACGTCCTCATTCGTCTGCTGGAAGTTAAACTTGGCTCTGACGACCAGCTGATTGTTGCTGTTGTCGGTCATGTCCTACAGGGGGAGAAGGGAGGGAGACGTCATGAAGACAACGGCGCCTCCGTCGCTGCGATCAGACCAGGTGCGACCCAGCACCGCAGCAGAGCTGCCGGGCACAGGCGGGGGCGGCTGGAGACACGGGAGTCCTGGCCCCGCAGCGCGCCCCGACCGCCGCCCAGGCCCCGACCCAGAGAAAACCCCGTTAACCGCCGGCAAGGCCTTAGTCGGGCCACGTTAGCCCACACGAGCACTCCACACACATGCACAGGCCCCTGCGCTCCAAGACCAGGTGCGACCCAGCACCGCAGCAGAGCTGCCGGGCACAGGCGGGGGCAGCTGGAGACACGGGAGTCCTGGCCCCGCAGCGTGCCCCGACCGCCGCCCAGGCCCCGACCCAGAGGAAACCCCGTTAACCGCTGGCAAGGCCTTAGTCGGGCCACGTTAGCCCACACGAGCACTCCACACACATGCACAGGCCCCTGCGCTCCACAGCCTCGGGGCGGGAGCCGGGCCCTGAGTCTCACTGACCCCCGTCCACAGTCAGGGTTCAGCAGGAACCCCGCGGATGCCCGGTCAACGAGCCTGGCCCCAGAACCACAGCCTACAACCCTCAGCCAGGACCGCGGCCTGACACAGATGTGAGCAGGCTCCCACGTCTTCCAGTACGCTCTCCAAGTGTCTAAGAAAGAATCTAAGATGCCCCTTGTTCCACAAATAAACAAACTCGAGCTTGACTGAGAAGACAGATACCAACACTGAGGCAAAGCTCTCTCAAAACAGACGAATAAGACAGAAGCTCTCAGAAATGGGGCAGAGCTTACAAAAACTTACACTGACATAGTGAAAGACAAAGAAAACGATGAGATCCCGTGGACCTGCGAGAAATGACAAAGATCTGACACTGGAGCCGACGTCTCGGAAGAGAAAGGACGCGCTAAAGGAGTCTAGGCAGCGTAGCCCAGCGCGCCCCGACGTGACGGAGACACAGGCACACGCCCAGAGGCCGAGTGAGGCCCAGCAGGAAGCAGCTCAGGACGCCTGGGCCGATCCATGTCACACCCAAACCTCAGAAAACTACAGAGACTTTAGTGTCTGGAGAAAGACGTCTGCAGAGACACAGGCAGAGCACCCTTACTCGAGACGTTAGTGTGAGACGTATTCCGCCAAAACAGGATTAACCGAGAGAAAATGAGGATGGGGGCAGTGGAGGGGTGGACTCGGGCCGCAGTGAGCCCACAGCCGCTGGTGACGGAGGCTGAGGGGGCGTGTGAGCTCCCGGGGAAGAGGAAGCGGAAACACCCTGAGCCGTCTGAGGGCCCAAGGGGAGAGTTTTTCGAAGAAGGCAGAGAGTAGACTGCCATCTGCCAAAGGCACACAGAATGCCGTCTGGGAAGGGCAGGCTCCACTGAGCCTGAGCCGAGAAGCCGCCGCACCACAGCCACCGCCAGCACAGGGGACACGGGGGGTGTGGAGGGGGCCGGGGCGGGGAGCTCGACGCCCCTCTCACTGCAGGGCGGCCACAGCCCAACACTGTGCTGTCAAGCAACAGGCTTTACACAGAGCGTTTATCAGAGACACAGCCAAATACCTAAGGAACCTACAGAGAAATTGAAAAGGGGCGTCTCTACTGCTTTTCTCCTCCTATCAGGTCTCAGAGGCTCAATACTAGGATACTGACGCTAGACACTGACTCTGCAGCAGGTGCGTGCATCACCAACAGGAGGAAAAAGGCTGGAAGCACAGACGGCGCTCAGAGCTCCAGGAGGAGGAGCTGACCTGATGTCTGAGAGAGGTCGTGTGCATTTACCTGTTTAAACAGACACTATAGGCGTGGGACAGGGCACCACCATCAGGAGGCAGCAGAAAGTGTGACCCACAGCCTCCCAACAGGCCAGGCCAGCGCCAGGGCACCGCCAGGGCACCTGCTGCTTCAGGCAGCAACACTCCGCGAAGGCCCAGACAGGGCAGCGTCAGCGGAGGGCAGGGCGGTCTGGACCCTTCGCTCCTGAGGCAGACTCTCAGCCGTCAAGCACCCCCAACTCTGAAGGACGACATGAGCCCAAGGCAGGGAGAGGGCCACGGGCCACACCGCGCCAGCCCGGCCCGCCCCAGGGCCGCCACTGCTGGCCCGGCCACAGCAAAGGGAAGCTTCAGTCACCAGCGGCTCATCTCGGGTTTCACCCTCCCCTTCAGGTCAGGAGTCTCAGCACGCTCCCTCCGAGCGGCTCACCGTGCCCACCACACAGCTGAGGTGGCGGCGGGCTTTCCACTTCTGGTGTGACAAAACTTCTCTAATCAAACACTAGTCCTATACTTACTATGATCTCAGCAACATTCATCATAAAAGGACGTTTAACGGAGTAAAATTCTTCAATTGCAATCCAATCCTCATTTACTCAAAACAAAACAAAAAACAGATGAGAAGGGCCACAAGTGGATGAGTCAGGCATCAAGGACTTCTCTGCCCAAAGCTTGCTGACTCTTCTTGCACCTTCCATGTGTATCTCATGAAGCAGCTGTTTGCCAGGGATCTGGACACCGTTCTTCCTTCCTTTGGACCACAATGCTCCCAACAGGGCCCCCTAAGTCCCTCCACCCGCAGGAGGGTGGACGGTGACACGCGTCAGTCCCTGTGAAGCGCTGACCAGCCGGCACCGAGAAACCGGGGCCGCTGTGCTGCTCTCAAGGTCAGAGACAGGGCCCCAGGGCTTCTCCGAGGGGAAGGCACGCAGTCACGCACACACAGGAGGGGGAGTCAGCCTGAGCGCGGACAGTTCAAGAAGAGGTGAAAAAATTAGACCCCTTCTACAGTTTTCCGTTTTTAACAGTGCTTCGTGACCTAACTCAAATGCACCTCTCTACAAGGCACAGCTCAACCGGGCCAGCTTTATTTCTCCAGGACCCCCACGTGCTTACAGAACAACATCCCCCTATGGTAAGCGGAAAGCAGTGGCCTCTGAAGACTGGAAGAGAAGGTTCTCTTCAGACTCACATGACAAGGTCACTGAGTTTCCAACATAAAATGATTGCTAGGATGTCGCACGAAGCAGAGTCACAGCAGCGGCTGATGAAGCCAAGGGCCAGGCCAGTGTCCGCCCTGGGGGGCCTGGTGGTCCGCATGCGGACACTCACCCTGATCAGCGGACGTGGCAGCCGCCCCCAGTGGCTCCGCTCAGCCCTGGGCATCACAGTCCTCGAGGCCTCAGTCCCAGGGTCTGTGCTCACAGCCTGTCTCGTGGGGCCTGTCCACCCAGGGGGCCCCCGCCTCACCAGCACTCACGAGGGGGCCCCTCTGACACGCTGCAGCCGGACTCCGCAGTGTGCCGTCACGTGCTCATAAAGAGAAAAGCCACCTCGAGGGTCTTCCACGTCTAGCCTTTTCTTCATCATCTAAGTACGAGACATGGATTCCTGCGCCCCAACTTCTAATCGTGTGCAGAGCAGGAAAGGAAACACCACGCAAGCGACCAGGAAAACACTTCAAAGCCCTCGTCCTCCAGATCAACAGAGGTGCGTACTGAAATAAGCCGGCACGACTCGAGACCTGTGGTAATCTGGCGATGAGCAAATGCCAGCCCCAAGAGCAGGCGCAAGGCAGCACAGGCACCCGCCCCGAGCCAAGCGCCTCCCGAGCCCCGCCCACCACACACTCCCACCGCCAGGACCCACGCCCACACTTACCAAACTGCGGTACTGGCCCTGGAACAACTGTGAAGTCCGGCCGTGCGCAGGCTGCGGTCCCAGGGAGTCAAAGGACTTGATCCGGTGGGAGGAGGGCCGAGCGCACACAGAGTCACTCCCCAGGCCGATGTCTGCAAGGTTGTCGGGGGTGGGCTGAGCGCCCTGCTGCCCACCCGCCCCTCGCAGAGAACAGAGTCCCGGCCGCGGGACCCACCCGCACACACCCCGTTGCCCTTCCCAGAAACCAGCCACACAGAACATGCATCGGCTCTGTCATCAGGCGGTCTGCTCTGATCCTTTTCTCTCCTCTGGGGAAAAACAGGCCTCCCAGTAAATTCCGAGCACTGCCCAGGCCTCGCCCTTGCACTCTTGCTGCACGCCTGCCCTCGGGGCCAGCGAGCCATGAGCCCCAGTGGGACCACGCGGAGAAGGAAAGACTCTGACGTTCAACAGAAGCCCCTGGCCCCTCAGAGGATGAGTCCCTCTGCACGAGGACAGCCACACCTTCCTCACCTCCCAGGGCTGTGAAGGACCAAGGTGTCGAGGGCACCAAAGGCTCTGTCCCTGCTGGGGGTCTGGCCAGGGCCACATGCCCCCCTGCACCCAGCACACCTAGGCCAGCAGCCCGCTTCAAAGATCAGCGGGATGGTGAAACGAGGCCACAAAAAGGCTTTCCAGGGAATTCCTGCCCTGAGACGCAGGCCCTGGCAACATCCTAGAGCTGCGTGGGGGCCTTCCGTGAAAACATCCTGAAACTGGGGGCCTCCAGGCCCGCTCTTTCTGGCAGGTCTGTCTGGACTGGCTGGCACAGTCTCTGAGGAAATGCTGACTTAGTCATCAGCAGCTGAGAGCCAGAGGACTTCCCAGGGAGATGGAGCTTTCCAGCCGCTCTCACAGCATCCAGGAGGGCGCCGCAGGGCGCGCTCCCCGCCTGCCCAGAGCTAGCAGGGCCCAGGCATCTAGGACTCCTGCCCTAAACCACCTGGACACTCAGTCCGGCAGCCCCTCCAGTTCTCAGGCCCAGAGGAGCACTGGCAGCAACAGCCAGCGCTCAGCACCACCGTGGGGCAGGGGCCCGGGCAACGGCAAGAGCAGAGCAGCGCCCAGAGGACACGCGTGCGGAAGCTGCCCAGCAGCTGCCCGGTACCCAGCGCACGCCCAGGACCCCTTCCTGCCCCACCGCCAACCTTTCCTCTATCCAAGAGAAAGGCAAGGATCTGTCCACATGCCTGAGAACACTTCCTTCGAATGCCAGGAGCAGAGGGGAGCCAATGGCGAGCCTCTCTCAGGGAGGCCAACAGCAACAGCGTCTCACACCTGCGGCTGTTCAGTCACTCAGTCACGCCTGACTCTCTGCGACCCCGTGGGCTGCAGCCCACCAGGCTCCTCCATCCATGGGATTTTCCTGGCAAGAATACCGGAATGGGTTGCCATCTCTCCTCCAGGGGATCTTCCCGACCCAGGGATCACACCCAGGTCTCCTGTTTGGCAGGTGGATTCCCTACCACTGAGCCCCCAGGGAAGCCCATCTTACACCTGAGTTGGTCCCTTATGGCTGACATCTGCGGAGGCTCGGCCACACGTCACACTGAACTCAAAAGCAAACACGAAGAGCAGCAGCCAACAAACCAGAGGGAGAAAGTTCTCACTCGACAAAGCTCTCAGAGCTGCAGAGAGAAGCACCGAGTTTGCTCCAGAACATCCAAGCAGCTCTTTGTAAGGAACAGCGCTCTGCGTTCTGCACCCAGGGACTCAGGAGCACACGAGACACAGGTCTTCACCAGACAGGGGGAGAGCGATGGCACGGCCGCCCTGGAGACAGGGCCCCGGCCCGGCTCTGCAAGGGACGTGTGGAGCCCCGCACTGCCGCGCGATGACTAGGCATCACCGCCTGGTGGACGGAGCAGAAGCATCCTCCGACCCCGGAAACAGACGCCTCCAGCCTCGCGTGGGGTCTGTATCTACCGAAGCTGCTCCTGCCCCAGGTCAGCATGTCGGCCGCGGCCCCAGCGGCCAGGGGTGACCGAGCTGGGCCAGGACACGGAGTCACGGGGGAAGCGCTGCTATCAGAGCCAGCCCGGCTGCCCCTGCTGAGTGCTCACATCACACCCATCCCTTCACAGGCACTGAGGGGGCTGGGGGGGCAGGGGGGTGCAGCGCGCTGCCTGACGGACGACCTTCACACAACACCACAGGTCTCCTCCTGCAAGGCCTCCTCTGAGTGGAGTGCTGCCGTCCGTCTAGGAGCCCACTTCTTCTCCAGGATCCAGGCCTTCACCCCTGTCTACACTCACTCTCCTGGGTCCTAATTCAGCGTGGCCCGAAGTGCTGTCACTGCAACAGCCAAGAGTCTCTGCGCAAGCCAAGGCCGAGCACGGAGGCCCAGCCTGGAACTGTGGCCGCACGAGCTGCTCCGGGGGGCAGGACAGCCCCTCAGCAAGCAGGCGACGCGAGGGCCCCGGGGGTGGTCCCTGGGGCCCGCTCCTCCCCGCACAGTGAGGGGAGAGCGCCCCATCTGAAGGGCCAGGACGGCCCACGAGTGCTCCCGTGCCCGAGGCCCCTCTGCTGCTCGCTCAGGCAGAGGAGGGGAAGCGCCAAGACACACAGACCCGAAGAGGAGGAGCTGCTCCGACAAGCAAAAAGAAGAGCATCGCAGCAAAGCCACAACCAGGAGTTTAGCGCAGCCCTTTCTACGCTCAGTAACATTCGCCCTGCCTGCTGACAGAAGGGCGAGGTCTCTGCCCCTGGCTTGCCCTCCCCTCACGTTCAGCAGAAAGACACTTACCTGCTGTTACTTTATTCAGCGTCACTAAGGAGCTGAGGACCTTGTTGAAATTCTGCCCCTGATACAAATCGTTCGCATCAAATGTCTGCAAGGGAAAGAGAACAAGCAGGATTAGCCGGGCCCGGCACTGGGGCGGGACATGGCAGTTCTGTGCGGCGGGAGGAAGACAGCGGGCTTTGCAGGTGAGACCCGGGCAAGGGCACCCCAGCCGCTCAGCTTCCAGGCGGCCGGGCCACTCCGCTCCTGGGGCTGAGTCCGTTTCTGAACCACCCTGCCCCACCCTCCCAGTGACCTGGGGCACTCCTGGCACTCAGAGAGGGCTTGTCTCCTTAGACTGAGGCCAGGGCTGCTGGGCACGCCTACGACAGACTTCCTCTCCCAGTCACAGCCCAGGCCAAAGTCAGGAGCAGCCAAAAGGAAGCCCAAACGCCAGAGTGGACGCAGGGTCAAGGGAGAGGAAGTGGGGAGGCAGGCTCCAGAAAGAGGGGTGCCTCAACCCAGAGACCAGGGGCACGACCACGCTGGCCCAGCCCCACCCGCCCAGGAGCTGGAAGAAAATGCGTGTCAGGCTGCCCAGACACAGCGCCACGGTCTGGATGTGTGCACAGACACCATGGGCTGAAAGACACACACACCTCACTCCCAAACGCTGTCTGAAGATCACACACAGCTTTGGATCACTAAAAACAACTCCCCGCCAAAAAATTTAACCATCAGATGATCCACAACTCTGTGCCAGAGAAAGTAGGGAAAGAAAATACTTTCAGAGATGCAGTTAGCAGAAAGATGTGTCCATGTGTCAGAATGAACACTACGATAACATGCTTCAGAGGTGCTCTCACCGGGCAAACTGAACTCCGGTGGCCAGCCATCCCAGGAGCGGCTTCCTCTGCAGGCCGCCCGTCACCTTTGCACCGCTTGCTCACGGTTCCTGCGTCTCACATCCTGCCAGGAAGCCCGGCTCCTCTTCCTGCCTCCCAGCCCCTGCACAGCTAACTTGTACTCGCCAGCTCCCGCAGCCCCAGCACCCGGCGGACTCAGCACAGCCAGCGAGGCGCTGGCACACTGCACAGTCCCTGTGCGGCCGCCGCAGAGACTGAAACCCGCCCGCAGGCCTCACACCCCACATCCAGAGAACGGCCCGCACGCAGTAAGAAGGCAGCGACCCGCCCAGCGCCCACCATCCCACCTCCCCCCACGGCTCGGAAGGTCTCTGTGAAGACAGGCCCAGGACACAGGGCTGCCCCAAATGTCGACGGTAACTGCCGTCTCTGGCCCGCTTTACCTTCCGAGACGAGTCAGCACCCTCGTGAGGTGAGCTTAGATGGGAACCAAAGAAAGAAAACCCAAGACCTGAACAACCAGCTCCAGAAAGGAGGCCATTAAACCCAAGTTGAGAGAGGAACGAAAACAGAGCTGGGAGAGGGGAAGAGTCGTGAACTTGGAGAGCCAGGCCCCCTGCGGCACTCTCACACCTTCCTCGCACACGGAGCAGGAGACAAGCACTCGTGGCGCCAGGCCCTGCCCGCCTTTGGGAGCGAGCGCCCCTCAGGACAGTCTCTGGAATCCCGGGACACAGGCTGCATTCAGGTCAGAGGAGACCGTGATTCAGGCGGGCGTGTGCAGCTGCGTCTGCACGGGCTGGCTGAGGTCTTTACTGAGAGGAGGGCTCTGAACAGGCCTCCACTCCCTTCTGTCAGAACACAAAAGCTCTTTCTCCTGGAAAAGGTGGGAGGAGGCGGTCTCAGCTCTCAACTCCTAATTCCAGAACTTGGAAAATTCAAATTGTAGTATTCTGCAAGAAGAAATATACATAAAAGTATCTACTAACCTTCATGGTGGTGAGGCAGAGAGTCACAAAACCCAGAAAAACAGGATGTTGAAAGCTGAAGTTTCCTGTTATTCCAGAACTATATATCTTACTTGGACACCAGGAAGCGTCTGGTTGGCTGAAGCAGCCCACCAATGGGCTCCAAAGTGACGTCAGAACTTAAGTGAATTCACACACACATCACACTTCTCAACAGGAAGCTACACAATGAGACCAGACAAGCGCCTGCCACCAAGAGGGGAAGACGCACATTCTGAGTCAACAGATGTTTTGACTAAAGGGCTTCTCTAGAGAAAGATAACCAACTACCTCCTGAAACAGCACTCTATTCAACAAAAGAAAAAAATCTTAGGGTTCAGAGAAAGTGGGAATAACGGAGCACAGTTACCCCGGAGCACTCACGCTTCGGAGACAAGCCTGCCCGCCCGTGGACCCTCTGCCAGTGGTCACCTCAGTCCATTAGGGCACCGAGGCTCTCAGACAGAAGTCCACCCGCCCAGCATCCCAGCCCGACCTGTGCAGCAGAGAAGGCAGGTTCTCAAGCACCTAGCGCCCGGAGCGGCCGAGTGCACGGGACACTGCACGGGAGGGCTAAGCCGGACCATCACTCGCCTGAGCCGAACTCGACCTCCCAGCCGTCACGCTCGCTCCCTGCACCACCCTCTGACACACTCTTTCCTTACACTTAGCATCACACATGGTTCAGGCTTGGTCCCTGAACTAACACCGGACACAGGAAGGCCCATCCGTCCCCGAGGAAGAGATGAGGCGCCACACGCCAGCCGCCACCAGCACCCACGGTGGGGCGATGCCGTCAGGGTGGCCCGCCCACCAGAGCAGGGGCTCTGAGGCCCCCGGCCAGAGGATAACCACGCTGCCGTCCAGCTCCCGCCTGACTGCAGTCTCCCAGCCTCCGCTCGGGCCCTCCCCACACGCAGGGAGGGCGCCCCCACCCGCCGCCGGCCAACAAGAGCCAGCACGAGCAGCTGCTCTGAGCAGGGACGCGGCCCTCACGTCCCAACAGAAGCTTCAGGAACCTTCCCGCAGAAGCAGGGCACATTGCTCAGGAGCTCCTCCCCTGGCCTGAAGCCCAGGAGAAAGCGGCCACGCCGTCTCTGCAGCCAGCACAGCGGGCGGGACACACCTCCCGCGTGGTCAGCCACGGGGTCGTGCAGGCTGCTGGTGGGCAAGCGCGGGACAGAAACCCACATCTCCCCCAATAGAGCTGGCTTCTGGAGAGAGTACAGCTGCTTCACAGGCCTGCTCAAGCAATCTCCCAGA
The DNA here is from genome assembly GCA_006408675.1 of Madoqua kirkii. Lineage (NCBI taxonomy): Eukaryota > Metazoa > Chordata > Mammalia > Artiodactyla > Bovidae > Madoqua > Madoqua kirkii. The sequence continues at coordinate 4,762 of SJYC01044553.1, read as the reverse complement.
AAGACCCCAGGTCTCCAGCTCGCCCTCAGAGGACTTGGGCTCTCTCAGGAGACATCCCCTCTCCCCCGCGCGTTAGCACCTCTGCAGGGGCCACATGAGCCAGGAAGGAAGGTGGGGTCCGCAGATGAAGGGAGACAGGGCTCAGGGCAGCTGTCGACCTAACAAGTCACCCCAACACCCAGACACCCAACCACAAGCCATGGCTCAGGAGCCTGCGGCCTGCTGGGCATGTGGCTCTGTCTCCCTCGGGCGGGCCCCAGTCGCTAGACCCTCCGCATCCAGGGAAGGGCCACGGCCCCCCTTCAGGAGGGAGGGTCCCAGCGGGAAACCCGCCCCAGGCCCTCCATGGGCTCCCACCTACTGGGCCACCCTCTTCTCCTCAAACCCAGCCACCACTCCTGCTAACCAGGCCTGCAGAGGGCTGGCATACCTGATGCGGCCAGGGGGCACCCTCACCCGCAGGGTGACGGCAGGGCGCCCAGCTCACCCATCTGAGAGGCTCTCCCCATCCCAACACCGGCTCTGCCTTAGCTTCCAGGCTCACAGATGGTACAAGAGTCAGGAGAGTCTCCCATATAATAACAGAAAAGCAGACTTCACATAATGTTATACTTCATGTAACAAAGAGCTTGTCAGTCAGGAACCTTCCAACTGTAAGCAAGGGAAACCCAACTCAAACTGGCGTAAACAAAAAAAAAACAATTATCGGTTTGTATAACTAATGAGTTGAGAACAGCAAGGACCACGGGCACAAAATCAGAAGCTTTGGGCATCTCCTGACTCAGCTTGTCTCCGCGTGGGCTGCAGATCAGGAAGGTCTTTCCTCACAAGGCCGCGAGGCCACCAGGAGCCCCTGGCCACAGCCAGCAAGTCCGCCACCTCAGCCACACCTGTGGGCCCTGCTGGAGTCACAGCCAAGAGGCCAGAGAGGCAGGGCAGCGCCGAGCCAGGCAAGGCCAGGTGATGACACGCAAGCACCTCCTGGAGACTGCTCGCAGCTGGGACTCAGAGCAGGCAGGAAGGGTCGCCTGGGGACCGACCGCCAGACCCGGGAGCAACACAGCAGCAGCGAGCTGCTCCCGCCAGCGACACACACACACACATACACATACACACTCCCACACCCACACACACACACACCCCCCCGCCCCACCAGACTCCACGGCAGACTGACCCGCCTGGCCACACCGCTGCAAAAGCGGACGACTCACACCTCAACGCCACCACCACGGCTGAGGTGCCAGAGAGAGCAGACCAGGCAGTGCGGAGAAGCCCTCCTTCCACCCTCCTCAGGGAGAGGACCCCTTCCACGAAGGCCAACACAGCTCTGTCCCAACTCCGGCAGCTTCAGCATTCCAAATGCAACCAGCCAGGTCAGCTCCGCTGATGAATTTAGGAGGAAGTTATTTTTGACACAAGAAATTGTTACTTTTGGCATAGCTCTGGAGTGTCGCTCACAAAATTTAAAAATATAATCTTGCCCTATCACATTGTCAAGTGGAATTTGTGATTTTAGAACAAGATGAGTAAAAAAATGAATCTTAAATGAGTCGTGCTATTTCGGTTTAATGCAAATGGTCCATATTGCTGGGGATATGTGAAAAGCAGAAATCCAGCAGAGAATGTTCTCTTTCTCGGCTTCTGCAGATTCTGCGTTTAATTCCACCTACTCCTACACCCTAGGGATAAAATTAAAGCTCAATGATGGATTCTATCGATACGCAGTGTGTTCACCCTATGTGCCCCCATTTCTCTTCCCTTAAAATGACAATTAGATCATATTCAATTCTGTGGATTCCACTGTATCGAAACTGAAACACGAGAACAGGGACCACTTACTCAAAAAGAGAGACACCGAATATTTTAGGCATTTCCAGGAAGGGCTGAGGCAGAAGGGAGCGCAGAGTCCTGAGGAGCGAGGCAGCAGGAGCCACGTGTGGAAGGGCTGTGACGTCTCCAGGCACCGTCTTCCCAGACAGACACCGCCAGGTGAGAAGACGCGCACAGCAGCCTCTGCAGCCCCAGGCGCTATGCTGCCGACTTCACCCCAACCTCCCCTCGTAAACGGGAAACTGAGGCTCCACAAGGCCTTCTGACAGAGGTTCCAGACGGGGGCAGAGCGCTGAGCTGCATCAGTCGCTGGGCCCCCCGACCCACACACAGGTCAGCGGGGCAGCGCCAGCAGGGGTGGGCGGCTCGGCACTGGCCCGTCTGCCCGCCGAGGGCTCCGGGTCCGGAGGACAGCTGCGCAGCCGCCAGACAGAGGGTCTGAGCAGGCGCAGGGCAGCTACTCGGCTGACGGCTGGTCAGGCGGACGCTCAGAGCCAAAAAGGGCAAGGAGCACGCTGCGGCAGGGCTCAAACCAAGTCGTGACCAAACCCAAACTGCGAGAAACGCGGCAAGACGGCAACTGCAAGTCCGCGTTAACACCCACCCTCCCAGCTTCTCGGCGAGATGACAGAAAGCAGCCTGTGCTGACGGAGACAGCAACAAAGAATCCACCGCAGGGCCACGGCAGGAGCAAGGTGCCACCAGCCCTCGAGAGGAGGCTCAGGAAATGCCGGGGGGCTCCACGGGCAACAGCCTAGGCTTCAAACCAAGGGAGTCACAAAGGACGGCGGTGGAGAAGCTAGAGAGCAACGGCGCACGCCACGGTGAGCACAGTGCACGACCTCCGGTGGCGCCGACAGTGATGAGAGGCCACCGAGGCCCCTGCAGACCCGGGACCGCAGGAGGGAAGGCGTCGCCAGGGCAGCGTGACCGCCTGTGCACGCCTGAGCGGCACCAGCCAACGTGGCAGCATAACAGGGGGCCTCGTTTTGAAGACATGTTGCTGGGCACATCCTGGAGTATCCCTGGGGGTGCTGAGCTGCGCGCAGTCGTGTCCGACCCTCTGTGACCCCAGAGACTGCAGCCCGCCAGGCTCCTCTGTCCATGGGGTTCTCCAGGCAAGGATACTGCAGTGGGCTGCCATGCCCTCCTCCAGGGAATCCCCCGACCCAGGGATCAAAGCCAGGTCTCCTGCACCGCAGGCGGGTTCTTTACCAGCTGAGCCCCCAGGGAAGCCCACGTGGGGGTTACTTAGCGAAGGAACCAGGGTTCACACACAGCTCAGCGACCGAACAGCACGGCAATGTCCGCACGACGACAGTGTGGAAGCACAGGGCGGTCACCTTCGTCTCCCGGCTGTTCTGCTGGCTGTAAACTCTGCAAGATGAAACGGGCTGATCGCGAGGTTCTCTCCTGTACCCCCTCACCGGCCCCCCGGCTCCACACGTCAGTAGACAGGGAAGCACTTCACTCGTCACGCACAGAGCCTTCCTCTGCAGGCATCAGGGAACAGGACTCAAACCAGCCATACCAGAGGCCCCCTATCCACTCAGTCGCTGCTGCTCATAATGCCCCAAGTCCCAGCGCAGCTGGGCCAGCCCAGTCGGGCCAGCCCGGTCCTGCACTGGGAAGAGTGGAGAACAGCAGCTTCCCTCTGTGCCCCCTCCACCGGGCAGGCTCCCTGGCTCTCCCGCAGGCTTGGGGGAAACACGTGGACCCCTCTCCCGGACAGACCGCTCCCAACGTCACCAGCCCCTCATGCCAAGCACACAGCAGGACTTCCCTGGTGTCCAGAGGATAAGAATCCGCCTGCCAATGCAGGGGACACACGTTCAACTCCTGGTCTGGGAAGATCCCAAACAACCCAGAGCAACTCATCTCGAGCGCCTGGAGCCCGTGCTCCTCGACAAGAGGAGACGCCCCAACGGGAAGCCTGTGCACCGCACCAAGAGAGGGTCCCCGCTTGCCACAGCTATGAGGGGCCTATGCACAGCAACAGGACCCAGCACAGCCACGAGAGAGGTCCCCGCTCGCCACAGCTATGGGGGGCCTGTGCACAGCAACAGGACCTAGCACAGCCGAAAGCAAACACAAAACTTAAAGGACCCCCGGGGGAACCAGTTACAGCAGACTCTCCCCAGGGGCCGCTGGACCCACAGTCCCATACAGAGGCTCCGCTGCCCATGGATGCCAGCCCGCCTGCCTGCTACTCTCCCTAGAGCAGGAGTGTGCACGTCAGTCACCCGCAGCGCAGGGGGAGACACCAGCGGTCGTGGACAGGAGACCCAGTACCCCTCAGCTTGAGGACCAGGCACTCTCCCAACTACCAGGGGAAAAGACCAATACAGATCAATCTGAATCGGGTCCAAAATTTGGGTCAAATTAGCTCAAAAGTGCATATTTTGCCTAGAAAGTTTTTTTAACATACCGAATGCAGATCTCACATCTAAATATGGTCTGAGAGGCCTTGGGATTTGTTTCGCTTTGCAGTGATTCCCTGGGAACCTGTCCTCTTGCTAGTTCCCAGGACTCAGAGGAACTCCACAGGGACACAAACCACCTCAGGGCAAAGAAGGGGGGCACTCTGCCTTCCCCAAGACCAATGGGGAGAAGCCTGTCAGGAGAGGGGTCCCTTCCTCAAGATCAACAGGCATTTTCTTGATTTGTTTTTAACATGAAAATAGAAAAGTGACAACTAGAAGATATTCAAGGAAGTCCGTTTTACTGGACTTGGAAGAGGGGGAAACCGTAAAAGAGGGGAATGAGATCAAAAGCCAGGCCACTGAGGGGCTAGAATTTCTGTGGCCAGAGCAGCAGGCGGCCACATGTGTGAGGACTCCGCGAGCACGCAGAACGCAGTACCCGACAGCAGCTGTCTCCCTGCTCCACGGCTCCCCAGGCCGTCCCCCCAGACCATCCCCCCAGATCATCC
>SJYC01044549.1:0-28051 GCA_006408675.1 Madoqua kirkii | reverse complement strand
CATACACGACTACTGGAAAAACCTTAGCCTTGACTAGACGGACTTTAGTCGGCAAAGTAATGTCTCCACTTTTGAATATGCTATCTAGTTTGGTTATAACTTTCCTTCCAAGGAGTAAGCATCTTTTAATTTCATGGCTGCAGTCACCATCTGCAGTGATTTTGGAGCCCACAAAAATAAAGTCTGACACTGTTTCCACTGTTTCCCCATTGATTTCCCAAGAAGTAAGGGGGCTGGATGCCATGATCTTCGTTTTCTGAATGTTGAGCTTTAAGCCAACTTTTCACTCTCCTCTTTTACTTTCATCAAGAGGCTCTTTAGTTCCTCTTCACTTTCTGCCATAAGGGTGGTGTCATCTGCATATCTGAGGTGATTGATATTTCTCCTGGCAATCTTGATTTCAGCTTTTGTTTCTTGCAGTCCAGCATTTCTCATGATGTACTCTGCATAGAAGTTAAATAAGTAGGGTGACAATATACAGCCTTGATGTACTCCTTTTCCTATTTGGAACCAGTCTGTTGTTCCATGTCCAGTAGTAGATAAAATGGTCACTTGAATTAAATCCACCCATTCCAGTCCATTTTAATTCACTGATTCCTAAAATGTTGATGTTCACTCTTGCCATCTTGTTTGACCACTTCCAATTTGCCTTGATTCATGGACCTAATATTCCAGGTTCCTGTGCAGTATTGTTCTTTACAGCATTGCAGTTTACTTCCATCATCAGTCACATACACAACTGGGTGTTTTTTTCTCTTTGGCTCTGTCCCTTCATTCTTTCTGGAGCTATTTCTTCACTCTTCTCCTGTAGCGTATTGGACACCTCCTGACCTGGGGAGTTTATCTTTCAGTTTCAGATATTTTTGTCTTTTCATACTGTTTATGGGGTTTTCAAGGCAAGAATAGTAAAGCAGTTTGACATTCCCTTTTCCAGTTGTTGGTCAAAGTCACCTCCTGTCCCCCAGGCCTTCAGGGAGGTTGCCTCTTTTTCCCAAGAAAAATTCTCTTACTTTTTTTGATCATTCATCCACTTATGAATGTTCTATCCACACATTTTAGTGGAAGTCTTTAAGTGCCTGGCACTGTCCTGGGCTCTGATCAGTACAGCAGTGTCCATGACATAGACCCTGACCTCAGGACAAAGCCACAAGGTATAAATTGGAAAAAAAAAAAAAAAGTACAACCTAAGAGTTGAGAGTTATGAGGTTTTGGGTTTTTTGGTGTTTTTGTGTGTGTGTTTTTTTGTCTTTTCATACTGTTTATGGGGTTTTCAAGGCAAGAATAGTAAAGCAGTTTGACATTCCCTTTTCCAGTTGTTGGTCAAAGTCACCTCCTGTCCCCCAGGCCTTCAGGGAGGTTGCCTCTTTTTCCCAAGAAAAATTCTCTTACTTTTTTTGATCATTCATCCACTTATGAATGTTCTATCCACACATTTTAGTGGAAGTCTTTAAGTGCCTGGCACTGTCCTGGGCTCTGATCAGTACAGCAGTGTCCATGACATAGACCCTGACCTCAGGACAAAGCCACAAGGTATAAATTGGAAAAAAAAAAAAAAAGTACAACCTAAGAGTTGAGAGTTATGAGGTTTTGGGTTTTTTGGTGTTTTTGTGTGTGTGTGTGTGTGTCATTGCTGTTGTCAATCTTATTTGTTTTATTGCAATATAGTTGATTTATAATATCATGCCAGTCTCTGCTGTACAGTTATATATATGCATGTGCATTCTTTTTTAATATTCTTTTTCATTAAGGTTTACCACAGGATATTGAATATAGTTCCCTATGCTATACAGTAGGAGCTTGTTTTTCTCTCCATTTAAAATGTAATAGTTTGCATACCAATCCCAGACTCTCAGTCCATCCCTCTCCCTCTCCTCAGCCCCAGCCTTTGCAACCAGAGAGCTATGTTTTATTCAGTGAACAAAACTGAGGACTTAAGCCCCTCAGATAATGTCTGAGCATCTCAGATAACTTGGAAAAACTACTCTAAAGAGGTAAGAGGGGAGTCAGGATACATAGGAGTTTTTGCAACAGGCATCAAATAGTTGGAACATCAAAAATTTACTGTTAATTAAGGAAAAACCAGATATATCAAGTTAAGGGATTCAGTGCTTTTCTATGTATGGGAAGATGCAAGAGTCTGGGCTCACTGACATCATTCCTTTGACATGCACCTCGGCTCTCTGGGGCCAGCACCCTGTGCTTTTTTTTATTGTGGGTCTCCTCAGCTTGTGCCATCAGGATAGCTGCAAAGTGATGGCTTGGTGGCTGCAGCTCCCTTGTTTGCTGATGTGGCAGACCATATTTTTCATTCACAAAGGGGATGAAAGGAGCAGTGAGCAGGTCTTCTGCATGGGGGATGGCGCCTTGGCTAAAACAGAGACCAGTGGTCACCCAGGACTTCCTGAACACCTAATATGAGCAGGGCAGTAGAGCTACAAAAAAGGGAGATGGAATCTAGAGAGATTTACGGCCTGGGGCTTGATGGAATTTGGGCCATGAGGGAGGGAAGAGGTCAGAGATGATCAAGCTCAGTGATGAGGGTGAGAATGTGGCAGGAGATAGCTGACCCCAGGCTGAGCAGCCAGAGTTTGCCCCTGTGGACAGATATTCCAAGATGAAGAGGAAGAGAAGCTAAGCCCAACCCAGATAAGAGACCACATGTCTCTTATTCTCAAGGTCAAGGAGACCTTCCTGACTACACATCCTCTGAAAAGTCCCTTGGTGGTCAAAAGGGAAGAGGTGTCACCTCATAGTCAGTGATGTCAACCTACCCATACGCCTCTTTGCTGGAATCCATCTTGGCTAAGAGATACCTGCACACACATGGGAGGACCCTGAGATAGATGAAGCATGGCCTCAGAACCAGGCAAAGCAAGATGATTGGTCAAAAAAACCCCAGAATAAATGACCCATAAAAGTGATTCAAACTACCCTGAGGACAAGACTCTCTGAGTCCAGCCATGTGTCTATACACACGTACCGCTTTCCCTCTTAATCAGCGCTGCTTGTTTCACCACTTTTCACCTTTGTGGGAATGCATTTCGACAAAGCCGAAGGGCCCGGGCCTTGCCACCAGTCACTGTTCTCTTGTGGTCTAGTGGTTAGGATTCCGTGCTCTCATGTTGTGGCCTGATGTCCGTCTCTGGCTGGGAACTGAAATCCTGCTTCAAATGGCTGCAGGCTGAGGCCACCAGAGATCAAGAACGCAGACAGGAAACAGGTTGAGGGGAGTGAGAACGAGCTGGATTCAGACCCAACCGCGGGGTTCTGGGCCACCTCCAAGTGGGCAGGCCCAGTGGTAGCTGGGTCTACAGTTTCACGGCACAGGAGTGACATCTAGACTGGTCGTGGGGAATCAAGGTCATCAATAAATGGTTAGTCAGGGAAGGCGGAAGAGACAGCTCGAGAGAGAGAAGACCGAGGACAGCCCTGGGAGGCCCTGCGCGTAAAGCGTGGGGACCCCAAGTCTGAGAGGAGGGGGTGTGGAAAGAAGGAGGACACACAGAGGAGGAGAAATCAGAGTGGGCCTGCGTCCGTGCCCCACTTCTTTTTTTAAAAATTGCACTAACTTATTTTTGGCTATGCCAGTCTTAATTGTGGCACACAGGATCTCCTGGCTTACAGACTCTTAGCTTTGGTATGTGAGATCGAGTCCCCTGACCAGGGATTGAACCCACGCCCCCTACATTGGGAGCTTGGAGTCTTAGCCACTGGTCTACCAAAGCTTGGAGTCTTAGCCACTGGTCTACCAAGGACGTCCTTCTACCCCACTACTGGCGGAGTTTCCTTTGGGAGGTCTCCCTTCCTCCTTTGTCTTTCACGTGGTTTGAGTGATTGTGGTGGTGGTGGTAGGGTGGGTCTTCAGACAACTGTGTATGCCAGCCCCTCATCTTCACTTTGACTGATTTAGGGATGGTGAGTAAACCCTCAGGGCCAACAGGAAGCAAGGAGATGTGGGGGAAAGGAAGGCTTTGGGGGAAAGAGGAATTCTTCTACTAGAAGAAAGACTCTCTCTTGGCTTGGGAAGAGTAGGGTAGAATGTGAAGTCAGGCTCCAATACAACTACTTAAAACTGTGATGGAAACCCTAGAGCTACTGGAGGCTCCCTAAATGAGGCCTGAGTTTGAAACCTAAATTGTAGGAGGCAGGACATATAGAGACTGAGTCTTAGATGACATTGTTTGAGCCACTAGATCAAGCTTCACCAGAAGCTAGCGTGCATACGTGCTAAGTCATTCAGTTATGTCCGCCTCTTTGAGACCCCATGGACTGTAGCCCACCAGGTTCCCCTGTCATGGGATTCTCCAGGCAAGAATACTGGAGTGGGCTGCCGTTTCCCTCTCCAGGGGATCTTCCCACTCCAGGGACTGAACCCACGACTCTTACACCTCCTGTGTTGGCAGCAGGTTCTTTCCACTAGTGCTACCTGGGAAATCCATACTTCTAGGCTTTTCAGTGATGCATGGCAATAACTTCCTTTGACTGTTGAAGTCAGTTTGAGCAGCGTTTTGTTTTGCTTCTTGCAATACAGAGTCCTAATTAATGCACAAGCTGAGAAATAGACCTCCTTGGGTCAGTGGGTGGAGCATGGGATGGGAGGGGAGGAGTCAGGATTTCAGAAATTTTGACACTTCCCTGAATCACTATCACCTATTGGGCCACATCAGTGGGTTTTCTATTTTGTAGTCTTTTTACAGGTTTTTTCCCCTCTTTCCTGCTGTATCACCTCCCTGACAGAACAATTAACATAATTTTAAAGTTGCTTACTCACTAAAAATGAGATGTTGTTGGAAATAGGCTGGATTCTGCTTCTCCTTATGTTGCCTGCCCGGATACTGAAGGGCTGTCCTCATCAACCAGGGTCAATGGCGTGGAACAGCACATTCTTGAGTCTCTCCCCACTCAGATCCACCCTCCACACTGTGGCCCAGTGTACTAAGATATACATCCCTGCCTAAAAAATGAGCTTCCCTGGTGGCTCAGGGGTAAAGAATCTGCCTGCCAAAGCCAGAGATGCAGGTTTGATCCCTGGATTGGGAAGATCCCCTGAAGAGGGAATTGGCAAGTATCCTTGCCTGGGAAAATCCATGAACAGAGGAGGCTGAGCGTGATTAAAATCTGCACCCACTGTTTGTTGTCAAACTGTTTGAACATGCCATGCCCTTCCAGGCCTCTGTGACTGCGTGACTGCTTTCCCTTGCCTAGAGAGATCGTTAGTAACAAGAGATCATGTTTGTTGGGCACTTTCCACGGACCAGGCACTGCATGAACTGCTGCCCATGGGCTGTCTCATTTAATCCTCACAGCTTCCCAATGGGTAGTGCTATTCTCACACCCCCGCCGCTCCCAGGGTGTTACCCCTGTCGCCACAACTCAGACACTGGCGGGGGAATGAGCTGGAAAAGCAGTCATGGATTCTGGACTAAGGTCAACCCTGGAGTTAGGGAATGGGCAGAGGATCAACGGGGGAGATTGGACAAAATATAGTTGTCTGAAAAAGAGTCTGAACAGGAAGTGAGGAGGACCAGGTGAGGAACTGGATATCGTCTCCAGTTTGCAAAATTCCATCTCACTGGATGTTGGGGCTCCACCCACCCTCAAGCAAAGGTCCCAGGGGACTTTGAGAATCCACACTGGTCAGGCTAGGTCCTCTGGTCTATGTTCTACCCCAGAAACCACAGGTAACATCTCTCTCTACAATGTCTCTGCCAAGTGTGCATGCATGCGTGTGTGTGTATGTATGTGTGCGTGTGTGTATGTGTGTGTGTGTGTGTGTGTAGGGGACTTGTCAAAGTCAGGAGTCTGTGTGACAAGTAGGGTCCCCGATGGCCACTGCCAGCCACGGTCCCCCAGGGCGCAGTCCACATCTCCCAAACCTGACCCTTTTCTGCTTGGGAGATGCTCTCATTTTCTACTTCAGCTGCTTCCATCTCACCCCCTCCATACTCTCCCTCTTTTCAGACAACACAGTGTTAATTTCTCTAAAGATGTGTTTTTACAAAACAAAAGCCAGGAAGAGGAGGATGTGCTTGGCAACAGCAGCCTGCAGCCCAGGCTCACCCAGCAACACAAAGGCCTCTGGGAACAGAAGAAATGCACCAGCGCTGGGCTTCCTCCCGCGCTGGGGGCAGCATCTGCCGCAGGGAGAGCCAGCGTGTGGGAGTATCTGCACCTCCCTCTCCGTTCCTGATCCTGGAGTCACTTGATTACGGCTGTCTTCTGTGTTCATCACCTGAGCCTAAGCTGCGTGAAGGCAGGACTTTTGTGTCTGCTGTGTTCACTTTGGTACTGTAAGACCTTACGGTCTTTTTCCCAGGCACGTCGTCTCCAGACACCAAGAATCAGATTCGATGCAACAGCAAGAGGACTTTATTCAAACCAGCGCGCTGGGGTTCGGTCTCCTCCAAAGAGGATCGAACCCAGAACACTGGTTGAGAAGAATTTTTATACAGAAAAATCACAAGCAGGCGGGAATAGGGTTAGGACAATATGATTGGCGCACAGGTTTTTATCTTTTACAGGGATTGGCTCATTTGTTTATCATCAGGTCCAAACGGCTCGCTAGACTGCATCTTGACAATTAGTTATTACCTGGGAATTAACTTTCTGGAAAGTCTCTGAAGGAAAAGCAAACTCCCTGGGGCTCTAGTGAAGGCAGGAGGGCCATAAAACAATAGATAAGGACCTGCCTTCCTGCTGGTGCCTGAAGGCCGCATTCCAGGAGATAGGGTGCACCTCCCCCCGGAAAGCCCCTTAGAGAGCCTAATGGCCATATGGGATAAGGGCCTGATTTTCAAGGTTTAGCAAAAAGTTTTAGGGAAACTTTAACTCTAAGGGGCAGGCTATTTTCCATGAGGTATGGCCTGCCTCCGGGGTTTCAACAGAACAAAGAAAACTTTTTAAAATTTAACTTTTTCCCTTCAGTACTAGCACGGGGCCTGATACAGAGCAGGTGCTCAGTAAGTGTGTGTGGAAGAGAGGAATGGAAGAAGGAGGCTACAGAGCATGAGGGAGGTTAAGGGCAGAATAACGGCAATGGTGCCGTCATTTCACCTTTATCCCCATCCGTTTACTCAGCCCCTCTGACCCTGTGTCTGTGCTCCCTCACCTGGAAGGGAGAGCATGAATGGGCTTGCTGCCTGCGGAAGACCTTGGGCAACTATTTTCTCTGGCTCCCCTAAAGAGGAGCAGCATGGCTTAGGGGGACAGCACACAGGGGGAGTCAGGCAGAGCTGACGGGTGTGAATTCCACTTAGTGACCTTGGGCAGCTTAAACTAGTCTCATCAGCAAATCAGCAGATCAAAGCTACTTAACTGTATTAAATGAGCTGCTAATATGTAAATGTGCCTGCCTTTTGCTGGAGGCTTGAGAAATGGAGCTATTATCATTTACACGGCCTTTCGAACTTCATTCATTCATCTCACTCTAATGAGCACCTACAGCTCCTCCTCTCACAGAGTTTACTTTCAGAAAGTTCTAGCTCTTGCTTTCTGCTGGGCAAAGGCAGGGCACTTCCTTTGCTAAGGGCCAGAGATCTGGGGATGAAGAAGATGGAGTCTTGTCACTGAGGGGGTCATATCTTCCCCCATGACATTCTGGCCCCTGGTTTATCTTTCTTATCTCCTTCTCCAGTATCCCCACTGGGCTCAGGGCCTTCTCTGGACAGAGTCCAGCCCATGACAGCCTCAGCTGACTCCTCAGAGAAGCCTTGGAGCTTCTCTCCATCCCTCAGGGTGGAGAGAAGCAGTGGCCAGATGGTTATACTCCGTCAGTCCCCAGATGTGGGCTGTGGGGGAAGGGAAGGATCTTGGGCAGGGCTTCCCCGGGCAGCTGAGGCTCTCCTGAAGGGGCTGATCGCTGTGCTTGGCACAACCCTCCCAGCAGGTCCCTCACTAAGGAGCACCTCCTCGGGCAGCCTGCCCCCTGGGTAGAGAAGACCTTTTGGCCTAGAAAGATTTCCTGAGACTCTTTAGCCCCAGTGCCTCTGGTTTGGTTGAGTTCTTCCAGGAGTGCTGCGCAGCCATAGGACTTGCCTGGCCCTGGCCTGAGGCCCGAGGCTCAGCAGGGCCCTGCGGCTCCCCTCTCACACCTCAGCGGAATTCTGTCCTTGGCCTGGATGCCCTCACACTGGACTCCCTTGGTGAAATTCAGCTCTCTCCTTTAAGACTCAGAAATCGTCTCTTCCAGGAAGCTCTCTGGGATCCCACACCTTTTCTAGGAAGAGTGGGCCCTCTGAGCCCCTCCGAGCATCCTGCCTTTTGTAAACGATCAATGTGGAGAAAGTTGTATGAGGTGGGGAGATGCCTTATTGATCCCTGTACAACAATAATGGCAGTTGTGACGGCTGCTGTCGGCTACTTCCTCTGATGGTCCTGGCACCGCGCTGTGCAGGCGCAGCTGGGCTGACCTCATCCGAACAACCCCGTGAGGGAAGAGTAGCTGTCTTGTAAAACAGAGGCCTCCGTGCCCATGATCACATCATCACTAAGCATCAGAGTTATTATAGCACACAGACGGGAGTCAGTTTGAAGCCTCAGAGGCCTCTGGAAATGGCAGTTAGGGAAGGAGAAAGGAAGGAAGGAGAAAAGAGGAGAGAGAGGAAGGGAGGGAGGAAAGGATGCCCCCCCCAATCTGTCCATGCCCCTGGGGGCAGGTCTACTGGCTGCCTGTTTCCGAGAGCTGTTGCGTCCCTGCCCCCTCCCACAAGCCCTTCCCAGAACCCTCAGCCTGGGATCTCGGCCTGGAGAAAATGCAGTTGTCAAATCAAAGCCTGTTGGTGAGGAAGTTTGCTGCACCCAGGCATGGTGAGTTCACAGTTTTAATCCTGATGTTTACTTTCTTTCTGTCCATCCCCCATCGCTCCCTTTGAAGAACTGCCTCAGGCTTCCTGTTGCAGCATCAAACAGGGATGGAAGATGCAGCATTAGCAGTGGGAGCCTCTAAAGCAGCTTAAGTCCCTGGAGATGTCTGGCACACAGAAACCTGCCCTGAGCTGGGAGCACAGCAAGGGGCCGGGGAGGGGCTCGCAGCGGACAGACACACGGGCACCGACACACGGATACAGTCATGTTGATGTGCCTGAGTGCACACAGCTGCTTACCTGCACAGGCGCATACATGGCCCCCAAAGCACCTCCAGACCGCATCCTCACGCGCAGGCATGCGTGCATCTAACATACGTGTTGATAGACACACCTGCACACACAATCACTACAGTGACACACCTGGTTTCTGGTAAGAAACACAACTGTGTCCTTAGCCTCTTGCCAATCAGTCTACTGATTCCATCTCTGAAATGTCTCTAAGTTTCCCCGGCAGCCCCTCACCCCACCACAGTCCCGGTCCCTTTAACCCCATCCATTCCGGCTGGATCTCTGCTGTATTCTTGTCCCGGCTTTAGTCTATCCTACACACAAGAGCGGGCTTCTCAGGTGGTGGTGCTGCCGCTGCTAAGTCACTTCAGTCGTACTCTGTGCGACCCCATAGACAGCAGCCCACCAGGCTCCCCCGTCCCTGGGATTCTCCAGGCAAGAACACTGGAGTGGGTTGCCATTTCCTTCTCCAATGCATGAAAGGGAAAAGTGAAAGTGAAGTTGCTCGGTCATGTCCAGCTCTTCGCAAAGCCAGACATAAATGATGCTGGTTCAATCCCTGGGTTGGGAAAATCCCCTGAAGAAGGGAATGGCAACCCAGTCCAGTATTCTGGCCTGGAAAATCCCATGGAACAAAGGAGCCTGGCAGGCTATACAGTCCATGGGGTTGAAGAGTCGGACACGACTAAAGCAACTTAGCACACACGCATGCACACACAGGAGAGGGCGGCCTGGGTACCAGACGAACCTGACCACAGCACTCCTGGTTTAAAACCCTTCAGAGGCCTCCCCTTTCCCACCAGATGTAATTCAAATCATTTGGCATCCCACATAAGGCCCTTTGCAATCTGGTTTCAGCCCCCAGCTTGGAGCCCCAAGCACTCAGCTCTCCAGCAGGGGAACTCCAGAGAGAAGCCGCCCCTGCCTGCTCACCACGTGAAACCCCCTCCTCCGCCTCCACCCTTTCCTTTGCTAAACTATCACTCAGCCATCTTTCAAGACCCAGCTCTGCCAGTGTCTCCCCACTCCACCCTGATGTTCACGGCATTGCTGGTGTCCTGTCCTACTGCTTTCTCTCGCCCTGACCACTATCAGCGTCACCTCTGTACAAGTGAGCTGCTCCCATGGGACTCCACGCATCTCCAGTACAGAGCCCAAAGCCCACGAATACTCAACCAGCTCCCGGGAGTGAGTGAAGAAGGGAATTGGTCTGTATGATGGTCAGATGGCACTAGGTCAGATCTTTCCGGGCTGGGGACGACTCGGGCATGCGCTGTAACTTCTCTGAGCTCAGCCTAAGGTAGATGAAAGGACCCAGGAATGCCCCCAGACAGAGTTGACAGTATGGGCTACAGAGATGCATGGAAAAATCTTTGCAGAGTGGCTAGTACGTGGTGAGTGCTCCACAAATGATCACTGTGGCTGTTGTTTTTGATTTCTATTTTTATTTTCACTGACGTCCTTCTACTCATGTTTTCTGATGTTCTGTCCCTCTCACTGTCTACCCAGTTTGGTGCTGTGCTCCCAGAACTGACTCACTGAAGGTTTGCTGTTGGATTGATCCACACTGTATGGCTTCTGAAGGCTTGATTCCAGTCTAAGAATTCTGAGCTGAGGGATGTTCTTTCTCCCTGACAGCCTCCCCTGAGCCCGGAAGAGGAGAGCTATGCAAAGTACGTTCTTCTGCCTGTCTTCCCAAGCTGCACAGATGCTCTGATTGCAGTTCTGTGAATTGAATTGAGTTGGGACCTGGGGGTAAGGGGTGGGGGGCTTCCCAGGTGGCACAGTAGTAAAGTAAAATTGGCATTCTTGCCTGTCAATGCAGGAGACGCAGGAGACATGGAAGATCCCCTGGAGTAGGAAATGGCAACCCACTCCAGTATTCTTACCTGGAAAATTCCATGGACAGAGGAGCCTGGTGGGTTGCAGTCCTTGGGTCACAAAGAGTCAGATACAACTGAGTGACTGAAAACGGCACGTGTGGGGAGGAGAATAGCTGGGCCTTTCTGCTCCAAAAGGCAGAGTCATTGCAACCAGTCCCTCAGGAGCTGCAGGCACCCCCCGCCACAGATGCTGCCCAAGTGCCTGGGGTTCCCATAGCAACTTCTATGGGGATCAGCTGTCCCTACTTTGCCACAGATCCTCCTGGACTTGTGTGAGAGGTTAGGAAGAGAATGTGGGGGATGCCAAGAAAGTGATATCCCTTTGACATGCAGATGCTTTTAATCCTCACAATAACCCTGAGAGGAACATGCTATTATTGTCCTCACTCTACTGACAAGGAAGTGGAGGTCCAAGGTCACCCACCAACAAAAGAGAGGACTGGTCCGTAGTTGCATCCATTTGTACTGATGCATTCAGCGTGGATTGGCATAGGTCAGGATCTCTGGCCACAAGCAATAGAAACTTCTGTAAATAGGAAAGAATGCATGGAGGGACTGAAGTGCGGTGCAGCAAGAAGGGAAAAGTGAGACCTGTGATTGGAAAGAACAGGAAGCAGGGCAGCTTCAAGGGTCTGGGTGGAAGGAATGAACAAACAATCATTTCATCAGAATGAAGAAACTTCTGTTTTTAAATCTTTATTCCTCTCCTTTTAGGACTCAGGTTCAGAAGGGCCTGGGTCCAGTGCTACCTGTTAACTGGGAGAAGGCAGAGGCTGTGATTGACAGCCCTACTGAACCTATATCCTGTGGGGTAGGGAGAGGTCCCCCTGAAAAACTTGGGATGCTGTTTCTAGAAGAAAGGGGGATGCCAGGCAGGCCAGAACCCAAACTCACCTGACTGAACCATGCCATGGGGTACAGGATGTTCTGCAGGCTAACTGACCTTGCACACCCAATACACACACTCACACACAACACACACACACGCACTCCTTTTCTCTTTAGCTTTTAGCCTTGGTTGTCAAAAAGAGACCTGCATGCCTGTGTGGGTGTTAAGTCATGGACTGTAGCCCACCAAGCTCTTCTGTTCATGGAATTTCCTAGGCAAGAACACTGGAGTGAGTTGCCGTTCCCTCCTCTAGGAGATCTTCCGGACTTAGGGATCAAACCTGTGTCTCCTGCACTGGCAGGCAGATACCACTGTGCCACCTGGGAAGCCCCAGAAAGAGCCCTAGTAACCTTCTAATGTTCTATATAATTGCCTTATTAGGTTTTTTTTTTTCAAGATTTTTTGGATGTGGACCATTTTAAGAGTCTATTGAATTTGTTACAACATTGCTTCTATTTCATGTTTAGGGGTTTTAGGCAAGAGGCATGTAGGGTCTTAGTTCTCCAACCAGGGATTGAACGGGCACCTCTTGCTTTGGAAGGCGAAGTCTTAACCACTGCACCGCCTTGCTATGTTCATTGTCTATCGCCTGCCTCTCCTGTCCCCTCTAAAGATCCAGGAAGACAGGTATTTTCTCCTATTTGTTCACTACTGGGTTCCCAGGGCCTAAACGAGTGCCTGGCTCCATTTATTATGCTGAGTACTACAGAAGTAGCAACCACTCCAACAGACACTTGGGGTGTGGAAGCGAACTGAAAGCAGGATCCAGACCTCACAAAGCTCGGGATTCGTAACACAGAAACAACACAAGTAAATGGCAAAGAATAAAACTAAGAGAGTAAAAAGTTGTAGAACGTACTTTGAAGTAAACAAACATGTGTTAAAAAAAAGAGAGAAAGTGAAAAATTACTTAAGATGTGTCCTTCCATGGAAGGACATGGACAATTACTTAAGATATGGCCTCTCTCAAGCAGCATTTAAACAGAGGCCTGAAGGGTGAGAAGAAGCTGATGGTGAAAAGTGTGAAGGCAAAGGCTTCCAAGTCTAGGAAAGGCCTGAGGCTGAAAGGCATTTGGTGTTTTTGAGGAACTGGGACGATAAGCCCAGTGTGGGTGGGCCTTAGCAAGTGGAGTTAGCAAGGGCTAGTGGGGTGATGCAGTTGATGTGGGGGAATGTGCCAGGCACCACAGCCCTGGGGCTTCGTAGGACGTGACTTGTGGTTTAGAGTGCATTCTGGGTAATCAGTACTTGAACCCATTTTTAATTCAAATGGATCCCCCTGGCTGCTGGGTGAAGAACACAGTAAGTCGGGGGACCAGTCACTAGGCGATGTGGTGGTCCAGACTGGGGCTGGCTGAGGACAGAAGACGGTGGGACACCTTTAACCACCTCTCAGTTAAATCAGGTGCTACAGCTAGGCTAGATGTCACCCTCTGGAGCCCAGGAAGGTCCCCCACCCACAGTTCACTCCCAGTCTCTAGGTGATGAACGGTCCCACTGACGATCTGGCTGGGCTCTGTGCCTAAGTGACGAGTGATGGATGGGATTGGAACTGAATGCTCTAAGCCACGTGGCCAACACACTGCTCTGAGGAGGACTTTGGAGCCAGGAGTTAATTTAAAGAAAGGAGTGGAGAGCTCAATAACGCTTCCTCCACTGCTCAATTAGTGGAAAGGGCTACAGGGAGCTGGAGTTTTCAAGAGCCCCTTAATCATCTTCTGTCTCCTGGCAGTGTGCAGGAGTGTGGCAGAGATAATTGCACCTACCCATTAACAGATGCAATTAAGGCTCTAGGGCCTCTAGCACCCTCTTCTCCAATTAGACAGCAGATGAGGGGCCCATGGGGGTGGCTTTTGAGATGAATCACTTGGAGATGAAAACTTGGAGACTGGAAGTCTGGATGGAGAAGTGATTAGAGTCCATCAGATAGTGATGGGGACAGTGAGACCCTGGTCCAATCCCAGCCTGCTCCCGCTTGAGGCCCTCCCAGCCATAGACCTGAGGATGAGTTAGAGTTCTGCTTCACCCAGAGGAGAGTCAATGTTTAGAACCCACTGACCACCACCTCCAGCCAGCTGCTGCTTCTTTGCCAAAGACACACCCACAGAGGGTTTAGATTCTGGTGAATTCCTGGATAATTAATTTTGTGAGTACTGCAGCTGTCTGGTGCGTTGGTGGCGGGGGGGCAGCGGGGAGAGGAATGGAGTGCCAGGAAGACATGCTGCTGTCCAGTAGGGGTGGGGCGGGGAAGGCATCACCCTTTCCTGGGCATCTCCAGTATGCCAGGCGTTGTGTTCCTTCTTGTCTTATAGACCATGTCCTTCAATTTAATCCAAATCCCACAGCCTTGGAGGAAGGCCATGCTCTCTCTCTACAGGAGATGGACCAAAGCTTGGGGAGTTCAAGTGCTTTATCTAAGATCACAGAACTCGTAGGTGGTGGAACCAGGATTGAACTCTGTTCTATCTAACATCCAAGTTGTTGCTCTCTCCACTATGCCAGGCCCCTTTGAAATCTCAGCGGCCAAGACCATTCCCCCGTGTCCCTTCATGCCCCCCAGGGTGGACTCAGAGGGACATTTCAGATGTTATTTCCAACTCTCTTCCCGCACCCCCTTCCCCTTGGCAAACCGCTCAGACTCTGTGGTCCCTGAGGGGGCCGAGGTAGGACTCGACAGGTGGTGAGTCCGGTGCTGCTGGCCATCATGCTCATTTCAAGCTGAAAGAAAAAAGAAACCCCTCCTCCCCAAACTGCCTCTTCCGGTTCTCTTTATGCATCCCACCAATTACAACTGCTCTGAGTCGTCACACACGTGCTGCCTCATTTGCATTCAACATCTCCACTGGAGCTCCAGGGCAGGGTGGAATTGAGAAGTTCGACTTGAGTTTGCACTGAGGAAGCTCTGCTCCACTTAACCCTCGTAGCGCAAGGGTCCCCCCTGCAGGGGCCCAGATGAAGTCCAGGAGGGGACAGCCTGCATCTGCCCAGGGACCCTGCAGCCCCAGATGAATGCTGCTGTAGCTCTGTTGCTGCTCCGGGAGCTCAGGGCATGAGTGATAGTTTCCTAATTCCCAATTCCTCCGTCTTATTTTCCCGGGAAATTTGGATTTTCTCTGTGGCTTCACTGAGGAGCTATTTCTAGAGAGGAACCAGAATCACTGGGGTGAAATCATCACTAGATTGTGTCAGCAGGGGACTGCTTGCCAGTCATCCTGAGGCAGGAGACAGATGGGCCCCCGGAGCAAACAGTTGGCACTGGCTGTCTGTGGACCATACTCTGAGACTAAAATAGCGGGACAATTGAACGAGGAGGCGGGGCCCTGCCCAGACAGACGGTAAGAGACCAAGTAGGCCTCATTCTCAAAGTCAGGAGACCTTCTCGACTACACATGCACAGAAAGGCTTCTCGGAGGTCAAAGAGGGAGGGGGTGCCACCCCATAGTAAGTGATGCTAACTACTCACAGGCCTCTTGAGTGGAATCCATCTTGGTAAGAAATGCGTGTGCACACATGGGAGGATCCTGAGATAAACCAAATAGGGAGTCTGAACCAGGAAAGGCAAAATGATTGGCCAAAGGAAATCTGGAAGAAACACATAAGTTTAAATTACCCACATAAGTGATTTAAATTGCCACAGGGGTACAACTCTGAGTCCACTTGTGTGTTTATCTATACGTACTATATTCCTTTCCTCCTAATAAACGCTTGACTTGTTTCACTGCCTTTCGTCTGTGTGGGAATTCTTTCCCGCAAAGCTGAAGAGCCAGGTCCTTGTCCCTGCCCGCTAGTTTAGTGGTTATGCTTTGGTGCTCACACCGCCGGGACCCGATCTCAGTCTCTGGCAGGGAACCGAAGCCCTCCTTCAAGCTGCTGCAGGCTGAGGCCACCCGAGATCAACCCTTCCTCTGAGGCTTTCCTGGGTAACACCAAGACACCTGCTGCTTTTCTGGGCCCTAGTGTCTTCTCGAGCTTAGGACTCTCCCAGATCTGCCTCATTCACTCCAGACTCCCTGGAAGCTCTAACCAGGTGGGGAGAGAAACGGGGAGGGGCAGCCAGCTGCAACCTGACCCACGTGAGAAGCCGGTGCTGCCGTCAGGAGCCACCGGGCAAGCGCTGACTGCCAGCGGGAGGGTCCCTGCAGCCGCTGTCACCCCTAGGACATTGCTGCATGTTTAGCGTGGCAACCAGTCCTCTCTCCTCCCCTCCTTTTCTTTCCAAACATTTACCAAAGGTCCACCAGGAGTCTGGCTGAGTTCCCTGAAGACCACATGATAAACAAGCTGGAGAAACACTCAGGTAAGCAACACCCAATAAGAAGTAGAGTGTAAGAGGTGTTTGTTGTTGTTGTTGTTTCAGGAGAATGGCCTCTCTCTGGGAGCAGAGGCGGGGATAATGATCCGGCTGGGGGAGACTGGCCTTTGCACTCAGTCCTGAAGGCTGACTAGGGCAGGGAGGCACAGATTTTCTAGGAGGAGGGAAAGCCTGAGCCAAGGGGAGAAAGACACGAGGGATGTGGCCTGTGGCTGCCACCTGCGTGCTGCTGCTTCCGCAGCCCCAGAATCGTCAGGGTTTCACAGCACCAGCCCCAGAGTGGAGGACGGCCAGGCCTCGCAGATGGCAGCCCGCGAGCCAGGTCGGGGCTCTGACGGGCCGGGGGGCACTGAGGCCCCTCCTCCTCTCCTCTCTATATTTTGGAGTTGGGGTGGAGAGGCTACAGACACCTGCTCTGGCGTCAGACTCCAGATTCAGGGGTAGGAACGGTCTCGCCGAGACATCTCTAAGCCAGAGTGAGCACACACAGGTGTGCACGTGTGCGTGAGAGCATGCACACGCAGCGCTGCGAGGGCCTGGATCCTTTCACTGCTCACCCTCCTCCTCTTCCATGAGCAGATTCCCCTTCACACCACGCTGAGCATCACCAACTGACTGATGCCAAACAGATGGTGGGAAAGTGTGCTTGTTCCAAGGGGGGACGGGCGGCAAGGTCATTGCTGACCTTGAGGGAGGGCTGGGCTGCAGGGCAGTGGAAGGACAGCGAATGGCCTCCCTGTCATCCTGGTGGCTCAGCCCAGGCCCTCCTGTCCGGCCACCTATGTTCAACTGGGAAGCTGAATCCACAAGGTTAAGTCCCCCACATCCAGCTTCACAGTTTCCCTCTCTTTCCTCTTTTCTTTCTTAAATTTAAACCTTCTGCTTGCTTCCTTCTCCTCTCTTCTCTATCCTTTGTGGAGGGTGGGGAATGGGGCGTGAGAAAGAAAAAACGAGGCAGCCCTGACTTTCAGAAGCTGGCTTGACGCTCACAGCAGAGTTGGGTTATAGGCCTGTTAGGTACGAACGCTTTCAGAGAACACCAGCCTCAAAGTTTACTCTGAGATCAAGATAAAACAAAATGAAGCAAGGCCATTTCTTAATTTTGTCTAAGACTCGAGACTTCCCTGGTGGGTCAGTGGTCAACTTTCACTGCAGGGGGCACAGGTTCTATTCCCAGGTTGGGGCACTAAGATCCCACATATGCTGCACAGTGTGACCAAAAAAAAAAAAAAAAAACAAACCCAAAGATACAGAGAACAAACTTATGGTTGCCAGGGAGAGAGAATGGAGGTAAGGGATAGCTAGGGAGTTTGGGATCAACATGTATGTTCTGTTATATTTAAAGTGGATAAACAACAAGGACCTACCACAGCACAGGGAACTCTGCTCAATGTTGTGTGGCAGCCTGGATAGGCATTCTCTGGAGGAGAATGGATACATGTATATGCATGACTGAGGCCCTTTGCTGTTCACCTGAAACTATCACAACATTGTTAATCAGCTATACTCTAATATAAAGTTAAAAGTAAAAAAAAAAAATTGTCCAAGACAAAAACAAAGTCATTCTGTGCTGGGCTGGGCTTAGTTGCTCAGTCGTATCCGACTCTACAACCCCATGGACTGTAGCCCGACAGGCTTCTCTGTCCGTGGGGATTCTCCAGGCAAGAATACTGGAGTGGTTTCCCATGCCCTCCTCCAGGGACTCATCCCAGGAATTGAACTGGGGTCTCCTGCATTGCTGGTGGGTTCTTTACCAGCTGATCTACAGGGGAAGGCCTGCCACCCAACAATACCCTCACTCTTGGCCAAGGTGGGTGACTACTATTTCCTTACCAATGTCGTTTTCTTCCTTCTAGTCTCCCCTCCCCATAGATGAGAGTCACTGAAATGCTCATAGAAGAGCCCTACTTTCTGAAGCCATTCATCTAGAGCAAGGCTCATTTCCTGAGACCCTCTACTAAGTCACCCCACCACAGCTCAGTGCTATGATGGGTTCTTTCTAAGAGCCTCCAGTGAGGATAACGCCCCAGGACTCCTCACGGGGATACTCTCCCTCTCTATCACGAGGAACAGACTCAGCTGGGTTAACTATAGATGTCTTCCTGGTGGTCTTTGGCTGAAGGGCATCAACAGAATTGGAAGTTCCAGCCAAGATTCAGTTGAGAATCCCCAGCTTAGATCAGGACCTCATTCAATGCAGTGACAGTACACACATCTTTCAGAGGATGAGCCCCAGGTCCTGGTATTTTTAACCCCCACACCCCAGGTGATTATTCTGTGTGTCCTGGATTTTGAACGATGGGTGACAAGTCACTTCAAGGGGCCGTGGTGAAGCGATGTCTGTGGAGCCTTGCACTCGGGCCCTGCACTGGGTGCTGGGCTCCTGGGAGCATCATGTGTTTGCTTCTGTGCCTTATTCATTTTGCTGTCCCTCTTAATAAACGGCTGTCGAAGAAACACTGATGCTGCTGATGGGAGGCTGCAGATCACATCAAATGCAACACCTCTCAGAGCATGCCACCATTTTCCTCCCCAAACCGTCCTTCCCTCCATCTCAGTGTTCTCTTGGTCACTAAGGTTACAGCCCAGAGTTGGAGGCTCTCACTCATCCCACGGCCCTGCCCCCTCCCCTTGCAGGATCTTGTGACCCTTCCTTTCTGATTCTCAGACCAGTGGTGGTTTGGGACTTGCAGCCTTCCCTATTCGGTTCATAATCTCCAAGTTAGCTCTTTCTAGAACTTGGCTGACCCTGACTCACCCCCAGCTCAAACACCCTCCGTGGACCCTCAGGCATGCATGCATGCTTAGTCACTTGAGCTGTGTCCAGCTCTTTGTGATCCTATGGACTGTAGCCTGCCAGGCTCCTCTGTCCATGGGATTCTCCAGACAAGAATATTGGAGTGGGTTGCCATGCCGTCCTCCAGGGGAACTTCCCGACCCAGGGATCGAACCTGTGCCTCTTGCATCTCCTGCATTGCAGGTGGATTCCTTACTCACTGAGCCACCTGGGAAGCCTGCATGGATCCTTATCACCTCCTGGTAAGGTTCAAACCCTTATCTTGACTTTCAAGCTTTCCACAATTTAGTCCCACCTCACACACAAATCATACTTTAATGAAGTGTTCTCCTTAGCTCCACAAACATCCTTCATGTTTTCAAGTCATACTTTGCTTATGTTGATCCAGCTGCCTGGCATGCCCTTCCCACCACTTTTTCTAAATAAATCCTACTTCTCATTCAAATTCTAGCTTAAATGCTACTTTCTCTGTCTCTGATCACCTCAACCAATGACCCTTTGTCATCTCTTAAAATCATCCTCATTTGTGACTTTTTATCGTACACCGAACTGAATTGTGCCTCAGTTTCTTCATGTACACAATGGGGATAATCTCATAGAATTATGATGAGGATGAAATGAGATAATCATACAAGTAGAATGCCTCACATAGAACCTGACAGAAACAATAGTTAATATCACTGTAATAACAACTGTTTTTGTTGTTGAACCAGGTTAAGCTCTCCTGGAGCAGATATCTTAGTTTCAGTGGGCACACAGCTCACCTGGGCATCTTGTTAAAATCCAGGTATGGTTCAGGAGGTCTGGAGTGCACCTGAGAGCCTGTATTTCTTTCCTTTTTCTTTTTGGCTGTGCCACGTGGCATACGGATCTCAGTTCCCCAGCCAGGGGTTGAACACACGCCCCTTTCAGTGGAAGCATGAATTCCTAACCATTGGACAGCCAGAATTCCTAGAGCTTGCATTTCTAACAAGCTCCCAGATGGCACAAAAGCTGCTTGTACAAGGACCACACTTGAAATAGCAAAGTCCGAGAGGGCAGGGTTTGTGTCTTGGGTAACAATATCTTTCTCGCAGAATCTGCATGGATTCCTGCACAGAATAGAGGCCTCATCGTTTTTTTTAAAATGAATGCATCCTCTTGGTGGTGGTAGGAATGAGACTTCAGAGACAGCCCTCCTTACTCAGAAGCTTGCACACACCCCCACTCCACCCCAGTGACTCTAACCTTGCGTGGGACTGAGATTTCCCAGGGGCCCAGCTGCTGTGTTTCAGAAATCAGTGCTCTGAGATGGAACGGCTGTGCGCTACCCTTATAGCCCTGATTAATTCCCTCCCTTTGTTTGCCTCATTATCGTGATTAGGTTCTGCCTGTAGCATAGCAACGGCTAATTGTAGGCTGGTTGCAGAGTGCATAATTCCCGCTATTAAAATTTTATCGAGGCTTAATTGTGCTCCTTTTTTGCAGCAGCGAAGCTTCAAAGTTTCAGAAAAGAAGGGATGTGGTTAGTGGGAGCTGATGATTTTTTAATCTTAGCAAGCTCTGGAAAGCCTGGCTCTGCAATAGCATTGACCTTGAGATGATTTCCCGTGGCCAGAAAGAAGCCCATCATTTATTTATTAACCCTGCAGAAGGTCTGCACACAATCCCCTGTGGCAAGGCAGAAAGAATATTGTGGGTCAAATGCCATTACAGAAAGCCCCAGAGAGAAAAGACCAAACTATTTGGCCATGTGGGCATTTGGGCTGGAGAGTAGCAGTTTGTACACGGCTGTGGTGAGACATGTTACTCTGCACACAATGCCGCATGGCCACTCAGTGGCCTTCCAAACTCAGCAGCAAAATCGAGAGAATTTGAAAACAGTTTTCCAGGAATTCAAGTGCCAAAGCACCCCAGCTGTGTGTAATGGGAGGTGAAAAGAGGTGACCCTATTAGCAGGTACTTTCTACAAAGGGTTTTCAAGGCCACGTGATCACCGGCATCACCAGGAGCTCATTAGAGCGGCACACTTCTGGGCTTCAGCTCAACTTACAGATCAGGAATGAGGAGGTGGGCTGGAACTCACTCCTCAGGTAGTGCCCATGCTGAGCCACTTTGGGAATCCTTACCTGCAGTTGCAAGGGACTGGAAAATGTCTAAAAGCCAGTAAAACAACTGACATTTGTGCACTAGGGTGAGGGGTTCAGTGTGATCAGTTGCTCAGTGGTGTTCCACTCTGGAACTCACTCCTCAGGTAGTGCCCATGCTGAGCCACTTTGGGAATCACTTACCTGCAGTTGCAAGGGACTGGAAAATGTCTAAAAGCCAGTAAAACAACTGACATTTGTGCACTAGGGTGAGGGGTTCAGTGTGATCAGCTGCTCAGTGGTGTTCCACTCTGTGACCCCATGAACCACAGCCCAAAATGTCCGTGGGATTTTCCAGGCAAGAACACTGAAGTAGGTTGCCGTTTCCTCCTCCAGGGGATCTTTTTTTTTTTTGCAGGGGTTGAGGGGGGGAGTGTCCACTTACTCTACTTAGCTCAAATTGGAACCATAAAGCCTGATGGTGCCAGATGATTTAAGTCAGTGATTCTCCAACCACAGAGTGCATCAGAACTACTTGGAAGTCTTCTTAAAACATAGATTGCTGTGCCCTACATCCTGAAGTGTCTGATCCATTAGGTCAAAAGTGAGGCTAAGTCTTTGCATATTTAACAAGCTTACAGAGATATGCTGCTGCTACTGCTGTAAAGACCATACTTTGAGGACTACTAGGCGATGGCACCCCACTCCAGTACTCTTGCCCAGAAAATCCTATGGACGGAGGAGCCTGGTAGGCTGCAATCCATGGGGTCGCTGAGGGTAGGACACAATTGAACGATTTCACTTTCACTTTTCACTTTCATGCGTTGGAGAAGGAAATGGCAACCCACTCCAGTGTTCTTGCCTGGAGAATCCCAGGGATGGGGGAGCCTGGTGGGCTGCTGTCTATGGGGTCGCGCAGAGTCGGACCCGACTGAAGCGACTTAGCAGCAGCAGCAGCGGCACCCCTCAATGATGCTCCAAACTTGGACCAAATATGTCTCTTTGAAAAGGACTGAATGGTGTTTCTTGATCCTCACATTATAGACTGTTGCTTTACGTGATGACTCTGTGCTTGTGTCTTAGATACCAACCTGTAACCCAGAAAAAGAGATATTTGTAATCAAGCTTTGGCCTGAGGCATTATGAAGGAGGAATTGAATCCAGGGGTCTTGGATTTAAACATGCTGAACCCAGATAGACCCACTCTCTTTTATCATTATTAAGTCAAGCAAGGTTTTTAAAAGGAGGTAAGATTTGGAGCACTGCTTAAATGAAAGGCAAGGAATTATTTGATGAGCTGATTTCAAGCTGGAAAAGATTTAGATAGGGTGCAAAAATGGAATGGCAGTGATGAGTGGAAAATAGTACACATTTTATAGAGGGGAGATAAACGGGAGGGGGTGGTAATGGTGAAAAGGGGGAAAGTCAGAGGAGGTTTCAAGTAGGGCTTGCAACTCAGAAACCCTCAGAGGCCAGATAGATAACAGAAATGAATGAGGTAGACAATTCAAATTAGAACCTGGGATTCCAATTGAAATAAGAACATGGGGAGGGGGAACATGGTAGACGGCAAAGGCCTAGCCCTTTTAGAAGGGGAGCCTCAATTCTGCTCTTGCCTGTTGTTGCCAGGGAAGAATGTAGGCCCAGGAATGGTGTGCTGTTTTGAATTTTCAAGAGACGCCGGGAATCTGAATTCTAGTATGGAATTTGCCAGCTTGTAAAAGCCGAGCTCCGGGACTTCTCTGGTGGCCCAGTTGTTGAAACTTCACCTTCTGGGGCAGCCGTTGTCAGCTGTGTCCCGAGTTGTAGCCCACGTGCCTTGTGGCCCAAAACCAAAACATAAAACACAAACAACATTGTAACAAATTCAGTAAAGACTAAAAAATGATTCACATAAAAAACTTTAAAAAATTAAAAAATAAATACTGAGCCCCAGCCAAAACATGCTTGTGAGCTATTCATTTATAACACAGGTTTAAAGAGTTCCATTCCTACTTCCTAGATCCTAATTCATTGGAAGGCTTCTGCAGGTAGTTGGCATGTCTTTTGCTCTTCTAGGGTGAGGATTAGCTATAAGGAGAGAAAAAGGAAAAGAGTAAGAAGGGGTAGAAAGATGAAAACAAAGGAAAACATTGTAAAAAGGAAGGAATCTACTATTAGAAGTGACCTGAGGGTTTAGGTAGTCCATGCATTGGAGAAGGCAATGGCAACCCGCTCCAGTGTTCTTGCCTGGAGAATCCCGGGGATGGCGCAGCCTGGTGGGCTGCCGTTTATGGGGTCGCACAGAGTCGGACACGACTGAAGTGACTTAGCAGCAGCAGCAGCAGCAGCAGCCTGTACATAAAGAATATATCACTTCTACAACATCCCTGATGTGGTAGACTGTTAATTTGGTGGCCCTTGTGGAGTTTCCTCCCACAGTGACTCTGGGCTTGGCCTCATTAGAAAGCCCAATCCCAGCAAAGTCGTGATAAGTCCTCATGCATTGGAAGGTTTATTCTTGGGATCCAGCTGCCGTATGGGAAGACCAGGTCCCTGCTTTTCAGCCATCCCTGCCAAGGTGCCAGGCAGGTGAATGAAACCATCTTGCACAGCCTGACTGCAACTGCATAAAACCTCAAGAGAGGCCAACAGAAGACTCTCTCGCTTACCGTCCAATCAGAGTCGTGAGAAGCAATGGTGTTTGTTCTAAGCCACTAAGTTTTGGAGTGAAGATCTTCTGTGACTTATGACGGATTGTGCATCCTGACAAACCCATCACAGATAAGAAAATCTAAGTTGAAAATGTGTTTTAAATATATCTAACCTACAAACATCATAGCTTAACCTGGCCTACCTTTAAATCGCTCGGAACACTTATATTAGCTGATAGTTGGGCAAAGTCGTCTAAACCAAAGCCTATTTTATCAAGAATGTTAAATATCTGATGTAATGTGCTGAATACTGTACTGAAAGTGAGAGAGGCAACAGTCGTGAGGGTATAGAATGGTTGTTAGTGTATTGGTTGTCTAGCCTCGGGGTCTCAGGACTGATGGAGCTGTGGCTCACTGCCACTGCCGAGCTTCACCAGAGAGTACCCCTACTATATATCATCAGCCTCGAAAATGAACAGAAGTCAAAATTCTAAGTAGGCTTATACTGAATGTGTATCCCTCTCCCACCTTGGTAAAGTCGCACCATCATAAGTCAGGAACCATCTGTACTTTGTTATTCATAAAAATTAGTGGAGACACCTAGTGAGCATTTGGCCTATGAATCAGATGCGATTCTGCGGTGGCACAAAAAGTAAATATTTGGTCTTTGTCTCTGTTCCTAGCATAGAGCTCCTAAAACCCTTGGAATCTCCTGAATGATAATGTCTTTTGTATACTAATGAGATGACTGGAGACTGGGGTCTCAACATAGCTTCAGGATGGGGACTGGTCACCAGAAAGTCCGAGGCATGATTAGAAGGCTGGGGTGTGGAACCTTAACCCATCCAACCTCCAAGGAAGGAAGGGAGGCTGGAGACTGAGTTTCATCACCAGTGGCCGATAGTTTAGTCAGCTGTGTCTCCATACACTCCCTGTGCATCTCTGCCATTTGGCTGTTCCAGAGTTCTATCTTTTATAATAAACCAGAAAACAAGTGTTTTCCTGAGTTCTGTGAGCTGTGTGAGCAAATCACCAAACCTGAGGAGGGGGTCATGAGAACCCCTGATTTATAGCTGGTTGGTCGGAAGGACAGGTGGCCCAGGACTCATGATTGGTGTATCAGGTGGTGCAGCCACGTGGAACTATGCCCTTAACGTGTGGGGTTTGATGCCAAGTGAATCACACTTGAATTGTTGGACACCTAGTTGAGGATCTGTAAATTGTAGAGATTCTGTTTGGCTGGCAGTAGCAGAACATCTGATAAACAGTGACCTAAACAAGTAAGAGATTTATCATGCTCGTGGCAGGAGAAATAAACTTTTAATCATTGGTCAAAATCAGCTGCAGAGACTAAGGAACTTCAACTGATGTGGCACATTGACATCTCTCCTAAAAATGGGATTTTGACTAGTAAGGAGGAAAGAGGAATGGATATATATTTCACAGTGTCCCCCACTGATAGAAAAACAGATGTGTTTCAAACACATTTCCTGATTTCCTCCTCTTCATTAAACCAGCCCAGTAGCCTGTATACCCAGCCTGTACATGACATCTATCCCATGCTCCAAGGATGAGTTCTCTGTCTCAATTTAATGGCTCAGCATTTTGTATTTGTCTGTCTGTGTTTTTGTTTGGGGAGTGGCAAATGAAGCTTAGAGACTGGTTTGTCTTTGCCAGCAATTTATTTAGCACAGGTTCCTGTGGGAATTATAATTTCACAAGCCAATAGCATCCAGGATCATGTCTCTTAAGAAGCCAACAAAGAAATAACACATTCCAAACAAATGATAGATTAATCACACTGTTGTTTCAGGCAAGGGGAGATGACAGAAATAAAGTCCAAATACAGTTCGAAGTGTACCTTTCTATGAGCTGTGGTTTCTAGGGAGAGCTGGCTTTGTCAACTGAGAGCTGACATCTAGCTACCAGTGCAAAAATAAAAGTCCTCTGCTGCTTGAGCAGGTTACTAGGAAACAAGACATCAGTGCGGCTGGGCGGCTGGGCAGGCTAGGCTGCTCCAAGGGCCATCACTCCAGGGACTGTGGTGGGGCTTGCACCACTGCGCACAAGGAGTACCTCCCTGAGGCAGGAACAGGTGTCTCTTTTCTTCCTGAAACTGCCGCTGGGCTTAACACCTCTGCCAAGCAAGAGTAGGCTGGGCATGTAGGAACAAGTGTCTCAAAATCTTTGGAGAGCTAGATCCGCAAAGCGTGGCTTTACCCAGACCTAAACTCTCCACTACAACGCCTGCTATTTATATTCTAAACATCCCCTTGACATAGCTGCTCCTCCACTTGTTCTTACTGATAGGCTCCCAGCAGGGCCTTCAGCAGTGACTAAGTGCCTCATCTGCTAACAACAGATGAGATGATGACACCCTGATATAGCTTCCTTACTTCATTCTGATATCAAAACCACTTCACCACTAAAAAAAACACTTAAAAAAAATCTTTGCCATATAAGTGGGTTCAAATAATTCCACTTGTCATAAACAAGTGGCTTGGAAATTGTATCAAACCAATACACAATGGCCTGGTTCCAGGCTGTTTGATTTCATAAGAAGCTGATTGACCTTGAACTTGATCCAGTTCACTGATAACATCACTACTGATAAGAAATCCCAGGGCAATCGACTTTAGATTTGAAGCAATGGCAACGAGCAGACATTTTCAAATGGGCATACTGTCTGCCAACATTAGCTAACTTTCAGGATTTTGGAAACAAAAAAAGAGACCATAGAAGGAGCTAAAAATAAAGTCTGTAGTTCACAAAGTTAGCCTATGGCCATTACATGAGTTAGAAGTACCTTGGAAGGAGTGGGAGGAAAGCAATAAAAGAAAATGAGATTGAAACTCACTCATTTTCTTTCTTTTCAGCAGCTTCTTGGGAGGGAAGAAATGAAGCTGAATAAGACATGAAAATCACAGAACTTAGATTTGGCAGTGCTCTTAGAAATCAATTTTCTAAACTTTCATCCGATTGCAAATAATAATAGCTAACATTTATTGAGCATTCTTTGGCATTCCCTTTCTTCGGGATTGGAATGAAAACTGACCTTTTCCAGTCACTAATGAGTTTTCCAAATTTGCTAGCATATTGAGTGCAGCACTTTCACAGCATCATCTTTCAGGATTTGAAATAGCTCAACTGGAATTCCATCCACCACTAGCTTTGTTCATAGTGATGCTTTCTAAGGCCTGCTTGACTTCACCTTCCAGGATGTCTGGCTCTAGGTGAGTGATCACACCATCGTGATTATCTTGGTCGTGATATACCATTATGATTATCTTGGTCATGAAGATCCTTTTTGTACAGTTCTTCTGTGTATTCTTGCCATCTCTTCTTAATATTTTCTGCTTCTGTTAGGTCCCTACCATTTCTGTCCTTTATTGAGCCCATCTTTGCATGAAATGTTCCCTTGGTATCTCTAATTTTCTTGAAGAGATCTCTAGTCTTTCCTTTTCTGTTTTCCTCTATTTCTTTGCATTGATCACTGAGGAATGCTTTCTTATATCTCCTTGCTATTCTTTGGAACTCTGCATTCAGATGTTTATATCTTTCCTTTTCTCCTTTGCTTTTCCTTCTCTTCTTTGCACAGCTATTTGTAAGCCCTCCCCAGATGGCCATTTTACTTTTTTGCATTTCTTTTCCATGGGGATAGTC
This sequence comes from Madoqua kirkii, assembly GCA_006408675.1. Classification (NCBI taxonomy): domain Eukaryota; kingdom Metazoa; phylum Chordata; class Mammalia; order Artiodactyla; family Bovidae; genus Madoqua; species Madoqua kirkii. The sequence continues at coordinate 716 of SJYC01044549.1, read as the reverse complement.
TTGATCCTTGTCTCCTGTACAATGTCATGAACCTCAGTCATCAGGCACTCTATCTATCAGATCTAGGCCCTTAAATCTATTTCTCACTTCCACTGTATAATCATAAGGGATTTGATTTAGGTCATTTGATTTAGGTCTGAATGGTCTAGTGGTTTTTCCTACTTTCTTTAATTTCAGTCTGAATTTGGCAATAAGGATTTCATGATCTGAGCCACAGTCAGCTCCCGGTCTTATTTTTGCTGACTGTATAGAGCTTCTCCATCTTTAGCTGTAAAGAGTATAATCAATCTGATTTCAGTGTTGACTATCTGGTGATGTCCATGTGTAGAGTCTTCTCTTGTGTTGTTGAAACAGGGTATTTGCTATGACCAGTGCATTCTCCTGGCAAAACTCTATTAGCCTTTGCCCTGCTTCATTCCATATTCCAAGGCCAAATTTGCCTGTAACTCCAGGTGTTTCTTAACCTCCTACTTTAGCATTCCAGTCCCCTATAATGAAAAGGACATCTTTTGGGGGTGTTAGTTCTAAAAGGTCTTGTAAGTCTTCAAAGAACCATTCAACTTCAGCTTCTTCAGCATTACTGGTTGGGGCATAGTCTTGGATTATTATGATATTGAATGGTTTGCCTTGCAAACGAACAGAGATCATTGTGTCATTTTTGAGATTGCATCCAAGTACTGCAAGATGATGCTGTGAAAGTGCTGCACTCAATATTC
>SJYC01044547.1:0-27086 GCA_006408675.1 Madoqua kirkii | reverse complement strand
TCCTGTGAGCCTTTCCTTCTCCAAGCTAAAAGTCTGCAACTGCTGTACCTCTTCCCTGCGATGCCTTCCTACATGTTCTGCTTCTTCCTCTATGTATCCTGCACTCAGACTACCAATTCAAACTTCTACAGACCCCAGGCCAGTCATGAAAATGAACAGAGCAGCAGGCCAGGTACAGCAAGTCACATGAGCTTCTCATTTTTTATTTTCCCACTTTTCATAGAGACAAGGATACTGAGAAGTTTTTCTTTGCAAATTCAGTGATAAAAGGCAACTAACCCTCCATCTCGCTGTGTGGGGACAACAAGGGATGGTAAGCACTGTGGCAAACTGCCAAGCGAACGCATGATCTAAAGAAAGCAGTGTTCAGATCCAGCCAGGTATTGTCATAAAAGATGCCAGAGCTTCTGAATTTTTTCAAAAGTTGCTGGAAGCCTGGGTTTTATTTGAAAAATTCTGATTTTTTCAGATCATTTTTTTCTTTTTCTTTTTCTTTTTTGTTCTTTTCTACAGCATTCTATAAGCCAAACACAGTGTATCTGCAGGCTGGATCCAGCCCCTGGGCTGCTGGTTTACAACTGCTCTGGTTGTTCATCAGTTAGACCCCAGACCTTGATGAAGCCTGGCCAGGCTGTGGACAGTGGGATCCTCACCTTGCTTTACCTAAATACTAAGCTTCTTAGGGATACAGACTAAATTTGCAGTATCTTTCCTAGCAGCTGTGTCACATCTTTGAAGTTCACGTGGAACTCATGGCCAAGTGAGTAACTTCAAGTCTTCATGTGAAGGGTTGTCCAGCCTGCCTTCCATCTACCTTGTGCAACTGCAACTGTTTGGTGTCATGTTCAGGGGCCTCAGGAGCTCTGGTCCTTCATGTCTCAGTGCAGAAAGAATTCAGCGAGAGGCAAAGTGATGGATAAGAGGTGATTTATTAGAATAGGACCCTTGAGAGGCTTACAGGCAGGCCAATGAGAGGATGTCACAGCCCAAGAACTCACTGGGCTACAGTTTTATAATCAAAGGAAAAGTGGGAAGAGAGAGAAGAGCTTTTTTGTCTTTCTTGAGTAGATGTCATGCTTCCATCATCAGGTCCTCCTTCAGGTTGGGCAGGAGAGTTTTCTTGTCCCTGTGTGGTCAAGGCATGTCCCAGGGATGATTAACTTGCTGTGCTCACTCGGCAGCATGTGGGTCTCATGCGACACTGCTTTATTGTCTTGGGTGTGTCTCATGCTTCTGTTGCATAGTTTTGTTGCTAAGCAAGCCTGCTTTCTTGAGTAATCAATCATTTACCAGGGTCTGCCTTGTTTTTTCTATTTATAATCTCATAGTGAGATTAACTACTTAACCACCTATTTTGTTTCCTTGCTCTTTTCCTATCACAGTGATATTTTGAACCTCACTGCTTGACTTCATTCCTCCCTGTTGGTCCCCATTCTGTCCTGGAGAGTTTTGTTTATTTCTCTCTGCCTTTGTGTGCAAATCTGACCAATGCTCCTTCCAGGAAATCTCCAGCTCCTGATACCCAGATGAACGCTGACCTATCCTGAAGGCACTGATAAAAATATTGGCTAGAAATGTGGAGCTCCAAGGCACCCCAAATATCACCAATGCACTAATAATACTCCTTAGCTTCAGAATGGAAGGAAACTAGCCTGTGTTAAGCACCTGCTCTGAGCTCAAGCCTGCCAGCCCTTTATCCTTACTTTCCACCCATTGTAGAGACCCATTCTGTAGCTCTGCTCCTGTGTCTAGGAAGAACCCCCAGGCTTCACTCCATATCATGAAGTCTGAACTCTCAGCTCTGGTCTGGAATTCCCAGATTGGTTCTGATTGAACTATGAATTTGGGTGTGGATCTCAGCCTCAGCTCTGGATATACACCCACACGCGACAGCTGGAGGGTTAGTGTGGCCCAAGCCCAGCACCCATGTTGGGCACTCTGCCTTTTGCCTGTGCCTGAGACTGGGGTCTTGCTTGACCAGGGGAATACACACTGTGCCAGGCACTGTCCTTGGCACTCTAGCATCTATGATCTCACTTAATGGTGAGTCCACTTACTCCCACTGCCATCTGGCCCACATTTTTCAGCTAACCTTTTTTGATTATCAGAAAATTTGTATTATTCATGCTCTTCCTGCCCCCTCATTATTGTGAGTAATTGCAGGCAGGGCACTGAGCTGTTCACCCACCTGCACAAAGCCCACAGCATGTGCTCACTCAGATTCCTTCTCTTTTTGTGAAATAGCTCACTGTTCTCATCTATCAAATGGGGTGGTTTTGAGGGATCTATTCATAGATGTTAAACATTTATAACAGAGCCAGACGTGTCGTGGGCACTTATGAATGTTAGCTTGAAGGAGTAGCAATTGAAGAACTCATGCTGGCTACTCCTGATCTAGCCCCCAGGAGCCAAACAGGGGCACCCCCTTCCCTAAGGGAATGTCACTAATCCCCTACCACCACCATGGTCAGCAGCAGGCACCCCAAGTTGGTTTTCTGACAAAGGGAAAGGATTGGTTGAAGCCATTCACAGGGCCCAGGGACAGCCCCTGGGAGACACAGGCCTGATTCTTGCCTCTGTCGATGACTTGCTGCATAACTTTGGACCAGCTGTTTATTTTCTCTGAGTACAAGCTCTCTATAAAGAGTGAGCCCTAGTATGTGCTCGTAGCATTATGGTGGAGGATCGAATGAGATTAAGAGTAAAACCCTAGGCACACAGTAGGCACTTGATATGGTGCTGATGACAGAAATACTGAGGCAGTCACTGCCTTTGAACCTTCCCAGTGAGCAAAAGCAGCCTTCTTTTTCTCCTGCCAGGTTTAAAAGAATTGAATTACAGGCTTATTGTTTGCTTGTTGAAAAAAAAAAAAATTCAAACTAACAATACAGGCATTTACAAAGTGAAAAGTTGGAGTTTTCTGCACTCCATTTCTACCTCCCCTGAGAAAGTCACTGTTAACTATTTGGGGTGTGTGCCCTTGCTGACATTTTTCTAGACAGCACACACATGCATTATTTTTATAGCAACATTAGGATCATCTTGGACATACTCTTCTGCAACTTCTTTCTCTTTCAAGCAGAATTTCATAGATGTTCTTCCAAGTCAGAGTATATGGGTTTGTCCAGTGTTACAGACTTAATTATGTCTCTCCAAATTCATATATTGACGCCTTAGCCCCTGGTCCCTTAAAATGTGACTGTATTTGGAGATAAGGCCTTTTTAAAAGTGTAGTTAAGTTAAAATGGGTCATTACTGTGAGCCCTAATCCAATATGACTGGAGTCCTTTTAAGAAGAGGAGATTGAGACACAGAGGATCAGGCATGTGTACAGAGAGAGAGCCGTGTGGACTCACAGCAAGAAGACAGCCACCTGCAAGCCCAAGAGAGATGCTTCAGAAGAAAGTGAGCTGCTGACACCTTAATCTTGAACTTCTAGTCTCCAGAATTTTGAGAAAATAAATTTCTGTAATTTAGTCCGCCTGGCCTGTGGCATTTGTTACAGCAGTGCTAGTAAACTTACACATCCAGTCTTTCATAAGCTACATAGTATTCTGTTTCATGGATGGTATTAAAAATATATTTGTTGATGGACTTTTAGGTTGCTTACCATTTTATGCTCTTTATGCTAAGAGTACTGCAGGTAATATCCTTGCAATATGTTTGTGCATTTATTTGCGGGCTTTTTTCCCTTATGAGGAATGACTAGGTTGGAGAACGAAAGTGAAAGTAAAATCCTGACAGACTCTTAGCAACCCCATGGACTGTAACCTGCCAGGCTCCTCCACCCATGGGATTTTCCAGGCAAGAATACTGGAGTGGGTTGCCATTTCTTTCTCCAGAGGTTGGAGAATATGCATGTCTTAATCGTTGTTGGATTATTGAAAAAAGTGAGAGAGTTCCAGAGAAACATCTACTTTTGCTTTGTTGACTATGCCAAAGTATTTGTGTGGATCACAACCAACTGTGGAAAATTCTGAAAGAGATGGGAATACCAGACCACCTGACCCTCCTCCTGAGAAATCTGTATACAGGTCAAGAAGCAAAAGTTAGAACTGGACTTGGAACAACAGACTGGTTCCAAATCGGGAAAGGAGTATGTCAAGGCTGTATATTGTCACCCTGCTTATTTAACTTCTATGCAGAGTACATCATGAGAAAGGCTGGGCTGGAAGAAGCACAAGAAGAAATCAAGATTGCTAGGAGAAATACCAATAAGCTCAGATATGCAGATGACGCCATCCTTGTGGAATAAAGTGAAGAAGAACTAAAGAGCCTCTTGATGAAAGTGAAAGAGGAGAGTGAAAAACTTGGTTTAAAGCTCAACATTCTGAAAACTAAGATCATGGCATCTGGTCCCATCATTTCATGGCAAATAGATGTGGAAACAATGGAAACTGTGACAGACTTTATTTTGGGGGGCTCTAAAATCACTGCAGATGGTGACTTCAGCCATGAAATTAAAAGATGCTTGCTCCTTGGAAGAAAAGTTATGACCAACCTAGACAGCATATTAAAAAAGCAGAGACATTACTTAGAGACAAAGGTCGATCTAGCCAAAGCTTTGGTTTTTCCAGTAGTCATGTATGGATGTGAGAGTTGGATTATAAAGAAAGCTGAGCGCCACAAATAATTGATGATTTTGAACTGTGGTGTTGGAGAAGACTCTTGAGAGTCCCTTGAACTACAAGGAGATCCAACCAGTCCATCTGAAAGGAAATCAGTCCTGAATATTCATTGGAAGGCCTGATGCTGAAGCTGAAACTCCAATACTTTGGTCACCTGATGCAAAGAACTGACTCGTTTGAAAAGACCCTGATGCTGAGAAGATTAAAGGCGGTTAGGAGAAGGGAACAACAGAGGATAAGATGGTTAAATGGCATCATCGACTCAATGGACATGAGTTTGAGTAGCTCTAGGAGTTGGTGATGGACAGGGAAGCCAGGCATGCTGCAGTCTATGGGGTGGCAGAGTCACACACGACTGAGCGACTGAACAGAACTGAACTGAATCAATGTATGAATTAGCTGTACCAGTTGAAACTCCAGTACTGTAGGCAAAACACTGCCTCCCTTTACATCCTAAGCATAACTTCAAGGACTTACATTCTGTGGCCATACAATATAACTAAACTGACAGTCAACAAAATATGGCACCCTTGCCCTTGGTTTTGCTTGTACCGACCACTCCTGCCTATGCCAGGACCTGGCCCTATCAACCCTCTGCAGAAACACACAGTTTTCCAGAAAGGGTAAAAGTTCTCGGCAGACCTTATAATCTCTTCATTGTGAAGTCAAACTCGATGAAAACAAATGGCCATACTAGAAACAGAAGGACTCATTTTAATTTTTAAAGAGTATAATTAGATTTGAATCACACATGGTATATTGGATTTAGGGAGAAAATATTTCATGACAAGCTGCCACTCTATTTGTTGCATCTCATTTTTAAACAAATAGAAATGGGGGTTGAAGGCTGCAGACAGGGATACAGGTTGGCAATGCCATTCCATTAGGCAGAGTTATTTTGATCTGAGTTGGTGCATCCAAACTGATCGTTTGTTTAGAAAAAAAATTTTTTAATGGGAACCATCCTCTGTAGCGAGAAATAGCATCTTCTGGAGGTGCACTATTGCCCAGGTCCTTTTTGGAGAGTGTATAAATACAGAAGTCCTGACCACTGGCCACTTGGAGGATATGTGGAAGAAAACTGGTCATTCCAGTGGTGACCTGGCTACTGGTTTGAGAAGAGTGGCCAGCAGTTGAGCATGGATCTTTGTTCCATCTGGTTCCTTGGGAGCAGGAACCATCAAATGTACCTCTGCTCACAGCCCAGCATAGGCCCTGGGCAAGATTCTTTCTGTCCTCCTGACACCTCACCACTGAGACATTCTCATCCAACTTTATGACTTTAAATATCACCTATTTGCTTTTGACTCAAAAACTTGTGCCTCTAGCCTAGGACTCGCCTCTTAATTCTAGTATTTATTTCTGTTTGCCTATCTGGTATCTCCATTTGAATGCCTAACAATCATCTCAAGCTTCAGATGTTCAAAACTGAGCTTCTAGCCTGCAGGTGCCTCTGAATCTGATCCACCTGCAGCCTTTTCAGTCTCAATCAGTGGCAGCTCCATCATTGCATTTGCTCAGCCAGAAACCGTGGAGTCATTCTTGACTCCTCCTTCTCTTACTCCTCAAATCCTGTTGGATCTATCTTCAAAAGTTATCAATAATTTTTCCAGGACCTTCACTGCTATCATCTTGGTTCTAAGCTACTATAGTAGACTGAATTATGGGCCCCCAAATGACATGTCCAAATCCTAACCTTTGGAGCCAGTGAATGTGTCCTTGTTTGGAAAGAGGATTTCCTGATGGAAACCCTGATCTCATGGCTGAAGTCACCATCTGTAGGTGTAATTGAAAATCTTTCTTTTTTTTAATTGAAATCTTGGGTTTGGGGTGGGCTCTAAATCCAATGATGAGTGTCCTTATTAGAGAAGGGCAGAGGGGGATCAGAGACACATGGACACATGGAGAAATCCATAAGAAGATGGAGGCAGACATCAGAGTTTTGTAATCTGAAACAAAGGGATACCTGGAGCCACCAGAAGCTGGAGAAGGCAAGGAAGGGTTCTCTCCTGCAGGCTTTGTAGAGAGCACAGTCCTGTTGACACCTTGACTGGGGACTTCTAGCCTCCAGAACTGTGAGATAATACATTTTTACTGTTTTAAGTCACCTAGCTTGTGGTAATTTGTTATGGCAGCCCTAGGACACAAATGCAGTCACTGTAATCTCTCACCTGGATGATTGTAATAGCTTCCTAATTCATCTTCCCATTTCCATCCTTACCTCCCCATGGACCTTTCTCAGTGGCAAACCAGAGCAATCCTTTAAGCTATGTCAGTTCACACTACTCAAAACTGCCAGTGGTTCCAATTTAACTAAAAATAAAAGCCCCCACTTTTTAACCATGACCTTCAAGGCTCTATCTGATCTTCCACTTCCCTGCCCTTACTCTCTGACTCTCTCACTCTCTCTCTCTGTCTTGTCTATCCACTCCAGCCACAAAGGCCTCCTCTCTGTTCCTTGAATATGCAGGCACCTTCTTGCTGAGACTCTTGCCCTGTCCGTTCCTTCTGCCTGAAAGGCTCTTTCCTAGATGCCTGCTGCTCACTCCTGGGACTCACAGAAGCTGTTGCAACTTCACTGAGTTAGGAGATTGATGGGCCTCTTGGAGCAAGCAGCTGGGGTTCATTCTCTGTGGACTGATACTCCAAGACAAAAAGAGAAGGACAATTGAGGAAGAAGGCTGGGCCCTGCCCAGATAGGAGGTAAGAGGCCACATATTCTCTTTCTCGAAGTCAAGAGACCTTCTTGTCTATACAGGCACAGAAAGACTCCTTGGGGGTCCAAAGCGGGGAGATGCTAAGTGAAGCTAACTACCCATTGCCTCTTCAGTAGACTCCATCTTGGCTAAGATATGTGTGCATACACATGAGAATCCTGAGATAAACCAAATATGGACTCTGAACTGGGAAAGTCAAAATCAAAGGAAACCGGGAAGAAATGCCCCATGTAAGTGATTTAAATTGTCACGAGGGCACAACTTAGTCCACTTGTGTTTCTGTCCACGTATACTGTACTGCTTTTCCTCCTAATGACACTTTCCTTGTTTCACTACTTTCTGTCTTTGTGGGAATTCTTTTCTGCAAAGCCAAGAAAGCCAGGGTCTTGTCACTGACCACCGGTCCAGTGGCTAGGATTTGGTGCGCTCATTGCCGCGACTCGACCTCCATCTCTGGCTAGAAACCCAAGCCCTGCTTCAAGCCGCTGCAGGTCAGCTCCACACCAGAGAGGCCTACCATGACCACTGTTTTAAAATGAAGCCCTCTGCATCCCTGCTTTGCTTCCTCTGCTTGACATCCCCTCATAGCGTCTATTACTTTCTAGCATGCTCTCTCCTCCCTTCACTTACTATGTTTATTGCTTCTCTCTCACTAGAATATAAGCACTCAAGGACAAGGATTCTTATCTGCATGTTTCTTTTTGCCTAACTTTTGTTCTGTATTGGGGTATAGCCAATTTCCTGGTGGCTCAGTGGTAAAGAATCTGCTTGCCAATGCAGGAGATGCAGATTAGATTCCTGGGTTGGGAAGATCCTCTGGAAAAGAAATAGCACCCCACTCCAGTTTTCTTGCCTGGGAAATCCCATGGACAGAGGAGCCTGATGGGTTACAGTCCATGGGGTCGCAAAAGAGTTGGACATGACTTAGTGACTAAACAACATCTGTTAACAAACAGTGTTGTGATAGTTTCAGGTGAGCAGCAAAGGGACTCAGCCACACGTGTGCATGTGTCCATTCTTCCTCAAAATCTCCTTCCATCCAGGCTGCTCCATAACACTGAGCAGAGTTCCCTGTGCTAGACAGCAGGACCTTGCTGGTTATCCATTTTAAATAAAGCAGTGTGTACATGTCCATCCTAAACTCCCTAACAATCCCTTTCTGCCCTGACCCCAGCAACCATAAATTCATTCTGAGTCTATGAGTTTCTTTCTGTTTTGTAAGTAAGTGAATTTGTATCATTTCTTTTTTGATTCCACATATAAGCAATGTCATACAATATTTCTCCTCCTGCCTGACTTACTTCACTCAGTCTGACAGTCTCTGGGTCCATCCATGTTGCTGCAGATGGTATTATTTGATTCTTCTTAATTGGCCTGCATGTTCATTATTGAGTCCTTAGCACTTAGAAGAGGGCCTGGCATATAGCAGGGATTCAGCAAACATTTGTTTTGTGAATGAATAAATAAATTGCTATTAGTACACTTTTTCTGTTTCTAATTATTAGTAATTTTCTCAATATGTCATATACTCATATTGTTCAAAATTCTGGGATGGCCGACTTGTTGCCCATGCTCCCTGCTTCTCTTGGTCTGATTCTGGGTGGGGTTCATCTTCAGAGCCAGCTAAGAGTAACAGCTGCAGTTCATTGGATGTTTACTGGGCACTAGGTATTATATACACTACCTAATCCCACTTAATCCTCTACTGGGGAGGGACCAACAGCCCATTTACCATTGAAGAAACTGAAGTCAGAGTGGTTAAGTAATTTTCTTGCCCAAGATTACCCAGTTAAGAATCAAAAGCAAGATTCTTTTGCAGGTTTATTACCAGAATCTGGACTTGTAATCACTAAATGCTTAACCTTCTATGCCTCGATTTCCTCTATCAGAGCATAGAGATAATAATAGGGATTATTTCATGACGTTGTTTTGAGGGTGAAGAGAAACAAGGAGTAGAATGGATCAAAAAAAGTTGGGAAAAGAGTTTGAGGCAGGTCACAACGAATGTTTAGGGACGCAAAATGTTTCTCAAAGTGTCATTAAGAGCCACCCAGATAAGCATCACTCTAGGAGCTTTTCTCGGAGAAGGCGATGGCACCCCACTCCAGTGTTCTTGCCTGGAAAATCCCAGGGATGGGGGAGCCTGGTGGGCTGCCGTCTATGGGGTTGCACAGAGTCGGACACGACTGAAGTGACTTAGCAGCAGCAGCAGCTGCAGGTGCTTTTCTTGGGGCTTCCTAGGTGGCTCAGTGGTAAAAGAATCCACCTGCCAATGCAGGAGATGCTGGTTCAATCCCTGGGAAGATCCCTCCATGGGAAGATCCCCTGGAGAAGGAAAAGGCTACCCACTCCCATATTCTTACCTGGAGAATCCCATGGACAGAGGAGCCTGGCGGATGGAGTCTCAAAGAATCAGACACAACTGCCTGCACACATAGGTGCTTATTTCACATGCAGATTTTAGGACACCTTCCTATGTGTCCTTAAGAGTAGAGTCTTGGAATCAACATTTTAAATTAGCATCCAGGTGATTCTGATGCACAGTGAGATTTGAGAATTTCAGGTCCTGGGTGGGCGGGTGTGTGAGGGTGTGCATGTTTAGTCGTAGCTCTATTCAGATAACTTCTCTTCATCTTTCCTCTGTGCTCCCCATGCACAAGTCATGTTTCTCTCATCATCAGCATAGCCACTGCTGCTGCTAAGTCACTTCAGTCGTGTCTGACTCTGTGTGACCCCATAGAATAGAGTAGAGTCTTGGAATCAACATTTTAAATTAGCATCCAGGTGATTCTGATGCACAGTGAGATTTGAGAATTTCAGGTCCTGGGTGGGCGGGTGTGTGAGGGTGTGCATGTTTAGTCGTAGCTCTATTCAGATAACTTCTCTTCATCTTTCCTCTGTGCTCCCCATGCACAAGTCATGTTTCTCTCATCATCAGCATAGCCACTGCTGCTGCTAAGTCACTTCAGTCGTGTCTGACTCTGTGCGACCCCATAGAATGCAGCCCACCAGGCTCCGCTGTCCCTGGGATTCTCCAGGCAAGAACACTGGAGTGGGTTGTCATTTCCTTCTCCAGTGCATGAAAGTGAAAAATGAAAGTGAAGTCACTCAGTCGTGTCCTACTATTCACAACACCATGGACTGCAGCCCACCAGGCTCCTCAATCCATGGGATTTTCAGGCAAGAGTACTGGAATGGGTTGCCATTGCCTTCTCCAGCATAGCCAGTAATCCATCCAAAAGAGAAGCAGAGATTCCAAACCCAGAAATCTGTGTTTCTGATTTTTTTTTTTTTTTTTTGCTGAGAAAAAAAGTAGTGCTGGATGGCCCATGAATGATATGAAGCTGTGGCCTGATGTCTTAAAGATATAGGAACCCATCTTGCCCTTGGTGTGAAAATCACCCCAGTGTCCTTGGGACCAGTCATGCTGGTCTCCTGAATTTGTGGGGTGGCTCTGATTTCCCAGTACCTTCAACGGACTAAGTAGGTGATGAAAATTCAAGTAAACAATACTCATTAATGTTATGATCATGTATGGCATTTTCTATTACTAAATGATTCCCATACACAGATATTATTCACTTAAATAATCAATCACTGTCAACAAATTACAGGATGCAGAGAATCAAATTAGCAAAATGAACTATGGAGGTAAAATTCATTTGAAATTCAATTTAGTCACAGCATTAGCTTTCAACTAGTCTGCCCAATGGTTTGAGTACCTTCTTCTGGCAGAGTTGTTTTTTTTTTTTAATAAATGCAATTAACCTTTTTACTGTTCAATTGCTTTTGGCTGCCATGATGTTATTACATGACACCTATGATCTAGGAGTGAAATAATTAAATGATGATATGAGATGAGGACATCAGGGCAGTCTTATGACGTAGGGGTGGGACATGACTGAGGGGTGGGGCAACAGAAGGGTCTGGGAGGCGGGGATGGGTGTGCATTTGCACTGAGCCTTCCCCAGGGAGCATCTGATATTGCTGCATCATCCTGAGATTTGCAGAGAAACCTCTCAAGACCCATCTCCCACTCCAGATTCCTCATTGCCTATTGCACACACTGCAACGTGCATTCTACATTTCCTGTTGATTCCCCTGAAAAGCCAGCCCCACCCCCACTACCGCCTTCCCTTTCTTGATTCTATGACTCCTTTTCTTCAGTCACTCTAGCTGGAGAGGGGGAGTCACCTCAGACTCCTGTCTTTCTCTCTGCTCTCACAGGAGAGTGAGTCACATCACCCCTTCATGCCTTCTTCCCTTGGAACCTGCCTCACTCCCCTGCTGTCTGTGCCTGTGGCCTCCACGAACGATCTGGGTCCCGACCTCCACTCCCTTCTCACCTCTGCATGGCTACACCCTTGTTGCCACCTCATGGTCCATGCTGCACATCTCCTGCAGGTTGAACACACAACCCTCAGACTCAAGATACTGCAACTCCTCTCCAGTGTCCACAGGATCAAGCCTGAGCCTCCTATTCATCAGTCCCTGGCCGTCCTCACCATCCCCAGTGGCCTGGCAGGCAATTTCCCCAACATCTCCTGCCTCTGTTTCCGCTTATACCCAGATTGCCCTTCAAATTGTATCTTCCTCCTCGTCTCCAAACCTGCTCCTCACTTTCCTGCTCTCATATCTTCACTCCTGACAGCCACTCCATCTGGGTGGAAAAAAAGAAAAGACCTTTTCCATTTGTCTCTGAAAAATCCTTCTTACCCAAGGCCCAGCCCCAGTCCCACATCTGTCATTAAGCCTTCTCAACGCATGCTGGTCTCCAGAGATGGGTCTTCTTCCAGTAGCTCAAGTGCTTATTGTCTGGGGTGCTCCTTTTGATCCTTAATAACTTGCTTTGTGGTTTCTTTCCATGCTCTCAGCTGTGTAGGACAGTCTTTGAAAGCAAGGACATGCCTTGTAGTCCCTGCTTGTTGCTAAATGGGTGAAGCCATTTCTAAGCCTTCCTTGGAAAAGGACAACACCCGTTTCTTTTGTGTTCTGTGTTCAGGGATGTCTTGAGGAGGGCAACTCAGATGTGCTGAGAGCAGGAAGCCCTGCTTGGAGGGGAGTGTGGTTGGTGGGCTGATGGGATTTTCCACATATGGACTGAGGCATGCCCATCTGCATGTTCTGAACTGCATCCCTGGCTACTCCAGATCACCCTATTATCACAACAGAGCTGCCCCACTGCTGGGGGAGCTGCAAATGGTGACAGACTTCCATCCTCCCTTCAAGAGGAGCCACAGGGAACTAAGTCACATTTAGACATTAGGAGACTGCTATCCTCTGTTTTTCAATATACAATTTTAAACATTTCTTTATGTTTGGGCTCTTCTCTAGTTGCGAGATCAGGGGCTGCTCTCCAGATGGGATGCGCAGGCTTCTCCGTGCGGGGGCCTCTCCTGTTGCAGAACACAGGCTCTAGGCGCTCAGGTTTCAGCAGCTGTGGCTTCCAGGCCCTAGCGCACAGGCTCAATAGTTGTGCACACAGGCATATTTGCTCTGCCATATGTGAGATCTTCCCAGATCAGGGATCGAACCCATGTTTAGGACACCTGTATCCTTTAGCAACCGGGAACAGAATTCTTCAGGGGTCTGTGGAGCATCTCCACGAATTCTTGGGATTCTTCTCCCAGATGCTGAGCTTGTCTTTCTCAGGTCTGAGGGTCGAAAGAAACAGTCTCACTCATCTCCTTTCTTCCAAAATTCAGCCCATGTCTATGGCATCTGGTACTCCTCCTGACATGTGGTTATGACGAGTGTGGATTTGGTGATCAGGGTACCACGTTCCGTGGGCTGGCCCAGCATCTGGGCTGGAGCCAGGCTGTTCTTCTCCAAGGGATGAGACAGGAAATGACAGTCTAAGAAGGGTTCAGGTCACTTTGTTCACTGAGCCACCATCTCCTCCAGCCCACCAGTTCTTTGGGATACTCTTTGAGAAAAAGCCAGCAAGGCAGGTTCCCCCTAGGCTCTTTCCTGGTTTGAAGTTTTGGCTCAACATGTCCTGAGTGCCTCTATCAAGAACTCCTAACCTCTCTGTGCCTCTTTAAAAGAAGACATCCTTTCCTGCAATATTGTTTAATGAGCAAATGAAATGAAGTATGTTCAACATTTAGCACAATGTCTAAGATACTGTGGGTTTTCTGCAAATGTTTGTTTCTTTCAAATAAATAACCCAGGGTATAACTGTGCTTGGGAGAATATGGTCTGAAAAATTACTGCATTTCAGGCAGCTCTGGCCTGACCTCCAGTGAGCAGGACCGAGGCTCTGACCTCTAGCCTCTGTTCCCTACCACTCCCATCCTCCCTGGCCATCTGCAGCCCTCATCTGCCCTAGCCTCAACACAGGCCTTCCTGGAGAGGCAGAGAGAATGGGAAAAGGAAGACAAGATTAACCCTCCACCGGCACCTTGAAGGATACAGAGCCCCCCAGTCCAGAGAACGTTGCCATGCCACTCCCACAGCTCATCTCACACACTTCTCACATTGATACAAACAACTTTGTACTTTTCAGAGAAATGGAAGTAATTAGAGGGTGCAGTGGGGTCAAGGGAGGGTTTTTTAAAAGATGGGAAGTATGATTTTACAGTTACTGATGGAAAGTATCAAATAGAGAAGAACTATTTGGAAGAGAGAGTCTTCCACTGCTCTGGTTTTGTAGTACTATCTGGTTTCCTTCACCCTCCCTTAAATTTTAGGCTGAATTTCCCTTTTTCTTGTCAGTTACCCCCTTATACTCAGTAGAGGTAAGCATAGCCCAGTGGGAAGAACTTTGGAATTTGAGTTCCAATCTTACTTCTGCCACTTATTGGTTGAGTGGCCTCTCTAGACCTCCATTTCCTCCTTTCTAGAATGCCAATAATAATAATAATAGGTTGGTGCAAATATAATAGTGGTTTCAGACCATGAAATTTAAATAATTATAACTAGGCTCGAACACCTCTTTATTAATCAAAATAGGAACCAGTATAATCAACAAACACATTTTTGCCAGTGAGAAAGAAGTTTGTTTATTTCTGTAACATAAATATTTGTGCTTTGGGATTTGACAAACTCCTGGAAAGCATTTTCTGCCTCTTGCTGATTGTGGAAGCATTTTCCCTGCAAAAGGTTCCTGAGATGCTTGAAGAAGTATTGGTCGGTTGGCGAGCAGTCAGGTGAATACAGTAGATGATATATAACATAACCATATTTATTAAGAATATATTCCAATATCAAATGTCAACTTTCAACAATGTAAAAGCCACAATTACTTTTACACCAACCTAATATTTACCTCTTAAATTTGTTGTAAGGATTAAAGGAGTAGTATTTGTCCTGGAGCAGTTCTTAGCAGTTCAAAAGTAGTCATTGCTGTTTTTACCTCTTACCAAAGAGGTTATTCCACATCTTCCTGAGATGCACTGAGTTCCTTGCTAGGAGGCAACCATTTCCTTGGCATCAGTCATGGGTCCAGATCCCAAGATCTGACTGTATAATTGTTTGTGCATGGAGAGAGCTAAAGATAAATCTAGATCTGGAGTCACATTCTCATGCTACGTATTTATCCAGCTGTTCCCTTCTCACAACCACTTTTCTCATCTGAAATTTCAACCTTCAGCTGGAAGAAGTCACAAAAGCATAACTGGTGTTCACAAGCCTTTAATTTTATTTTTTAAAGTTTTTTTTTTAATGTGGGCCATTTAAAAAAGTCTTTAATTTCTTACGATATTGCTTCTGTTTTGATCTTTTGGCCTGGAGCCATGTGAGATCTTAGTTCCCCAATCAGGAATCCATACCCCCTGCATTGGAAGGTGAAGTCTTAACAACTGGGCCACCGGGGAAGACTCCCAGGCCTTTAAACCTCCTCTGCTTGAAAATTCAGACTCACCAGGGACCCACTCTAGTTTTCCTTGAAACTTGGCTCATTCGATGGGAAACAGGAACAAGCAATGGGTGAGACCCTGAGAAGCTCTGTTGGAGGACCCACGGACCATCTAGAACAGTGGCTGTCAAACTCTGCTACATACTGGTATCACCTGGGGAGTCCCTGCCCAGGGATTCTGATTAATTGGCATGGGCCAGGGCATAGGGCCTTTTAGAACTTCTCCAGATGATTCTATTGTGCAACAGAGTTGAGAGCCACTGGACAAAGAAGCTCTCCAGCCTCCTTAGTGGGATAGCCTGCCCTCACCTGTGCCTCATCCAGACTAAGCCAGCCCTTCACTGGGAGTCAGGAGACTAACTCCTTCATTCGTTTGTTCAAGTGTTACTGCCGCTAACAGCATCTCCGGGGCCCTGTCCCTGCCCGTGTGGGTGAGCCGCCCTCATCTAACACCCTCAGTCTTTGCATTCTTATACGCGCTCTTCATAGCATTTCTCCCTTTGTGAATCACTTGCTTTTCTTCTCCACATCTGTATATTTCTTGAGTGTAAAGACTAGCTCTTCCTTTCTTATTCTCAGTGCCTAAAATGTTTAAGTGAGTGAATGCATATATTACTATGAATGAATGAATCCAACAGTGGGAATCCAACTTCAGAAGGGAGGCAGTGAACAGAGCATGGCATCTGGAGAAGACGGGTTTCAACTCAGATCCCAGCTCTGCTGCTTAGTAGCCACACGCCGTGGCTTCCCCAGTGACTCAGCAAGTAAAGTATCCACCTGCAATGCAGGGAGACGCAGGTTCAATTCCTGGGTCAGGAAAAGCTCCTGGAGGAGGAAATGGCAATCCACTCCAGTATTTTTGCCTGAAAAATCCCATGGACAGAGGAGCCTGGCAGGCTACAGTCCAGAGTCACAAAGAATCAGACATTACTGAGAACACACACACACAAACACACACACACACAAACACACACACGCTGTGACAAAGACCCAGCGCAGCGCCCCCAAAATGTTAGCTCTTATTAGAATGGGTGAGGGCTGCTATTTGCACCTTCGTGGGCATTGAGATGCTGTCCTCATTCCTTAACTCCTCTTGATCCTGAGATTCCTACCCCAGTAAGAGTGTTTCTGGGGCAGCCTGGATGAGCAGGATGCTGCTTCCTCCGCCTTCTGTGTGTCAGCTCCCCCAGCCATGGGTGGGAATCCCCTAGGCGAGCAGTTAAAAGGAGGCTTTTAACTTCCTTGCTGTTTTGTGTTGATTACAGGGCAGGTGGAGACAGCTGTTGTGATTGCCCGCATCTGCTGTGGTCTGTCAGCCCCCGTCAGACTCACCCCGAGGGCAATAGGGCTCCAGCTGATGAAAAGCTTAGCCGCAGTCTCTGAAACAGCCCGCAGCTGCTGCCCTGGCCTTTCCTCTTATTTTTCACGTGCTTGGGCAGTTCCAGCCCTCAGCGCAGCCAGGGCTAGAGACCAGGCACCCGAGTGCCTTTCTCCTAAGATCATGTTACTGAGCACGCTCTCTGGCTCCACCGTAAAGCACATCAAAGACTTGAGCAAAAGCAGGCTGGCCAGGGATGCGGAAGCAGCTGTCTACTTGATGTGTTTCCAGGGTCGCTGGAAAACACCCTGGAGCCCCAGATATTTTCCTGCTAGAAGGTTGAAACTCCAACATTAGGTACCCAATCTTATGATTTAAAGCAGCGGTTCTCAAAGTGTGGTTTCCCTGCAACCCAGCAGCAGCAGCACTTGAGAGCTCATTAGAAATGGGAATTTGGGGACTTCCCTGGTGGTCCAGTGGTTAAGATTCTGCACTTTCAGTGCTTCCACCACAGGGGGTGTGGTTTGATCCCAGACTGGCAAACTAGGAGTCCACACTGAGTGGTGGCCAAAATTCTTAAAAACAATAACCAACTCCCTACTCCCAGAAAAAAACACAGAAATGCAAATTCTCAGTTTCCACCCACACTCTGAAATCAGGATCTGGGAAAGAGAGTGTGTTTAACATGCCCTGACAGTGACTCTGATGCACTGGTGATCCCACTGAAAGGAGGCTGTTATCCAGAAGGGCTAAAACTCAGCAAGGTGATAACTTGGAGCCTGGGACAGGAACAGGGAGACGGGTGGGAAGGTCTTGTCTGGACAATGCAGTCAGACAGACTCAGAACAGGACTGTTTAGCACTGCTTTCTAGCTCTGGGGACAAATTGCTTAATCTCTTTGGCTTTCATTTGTATTATGAAATTCAAATTGTACAGCCAGTTCAAAGGCAAAAATGAAACAAGATATATAAGGTAGTTGCACATACTAAGTGCTTAGTGAGGACTCATATCCTCTCCCTACCCCATCCTCACCTCATTCCCATAGGAAGTCTAGGTCAAGTGCCATGGTAGGGGAGAGAGTCACACAGATGGGGACTTGTGAATCGCAATGGTGTGGGCCAGAGAGAAAGACCATAGCGGCAGATGGGATGCTAAGAGAAGGAGGAGCAGAAAGGAGAATAAGCAGTTCCCCTCAGACTCCCCCCTTTGGTGCTTTCTGTTTTGCAGGGGCTGACCCTGAGGGGCAGGGTCCACCTCCAGTGGCCCCGTCTCACCACCATACTTCCCAGATGCTAGGTGGGGCTGGTTCTTTGCTTATCTTTCTTCTACTTCATTCTAACCTCTTTCAGGTGCATGACTTACAGATCTAAAGCTTTCCTGCAGGGAGATGACTGGTGGAATTATAGACGTGGGGTACTTTCCTGTAACTCTGGGTCCTCGGGGTTGAGAAGAAGGTCAGCAATTGATGAAAAGGCCACCTGGGAGACTGGACTCCTTTGCAGATATTTCCAGGGACTCCCAAGGAGCCAACAGGCAGGCAGCGGAGAGCATCTGAAGAGAGGCAGGTATGGCCCTGGAGAAGCACTTCCTCTAGTTGTGACGAGCAGGGGCTACTCTCCAGTTGTGGGGTGAGGGCTCCTCACTGGAGTGGTTCCTCTTGTTGCAGAGCATGGACTCCAGAGCACCGGCTTCAGTGGTTTGGTACAGGTGCTTAGCTGCCCTACAGCATGTCGAATTTTCCCGGACCAGGGATTGAACTCATGTCCCCTGCATTAGCAGGTGGATTCTCAACCACTGAACCACCAGGGAAGTACCCCCTGAGTCTTCAGAAGGCATTTATCTCCCACCTTCTAGTCTGCATATGTCTATTAGGACAATTAAGGTGCTTGTTACTTGCTGCTCATCAGATCTAATAGTGTTCTCAATATAGTGGACCAGTGTGGTGGTCTGTGGGATGTTAAGATGATTGTGATCTTTGTAGACTATATTACAGCAGATCAGAATTGATTAGATCATGTTACTGAGCACGCTCTCTGGCTCCACCGTAAAGCACATCAAAGACTTGAGCAAAAGCAGGCTGGCCAGGGATGCGGAAGCAGCTGTCTACTTGATGTGTTTCCAGGGTCGCTGGAAAACACCCTGGAGCCCCAGATATTTTCCTGCTAGAAGGTTGAAACTCCAACATTAGGTACCCAATCTTATGATTTAAAGCAGCGGTTCTCAAAGTGTGGTTTCCCTGCAACCCAGCAGCAGCAGCACTTGAGAGCTCATTAGAAATGGGAATTTGGGGACTTCCCTGGTGGTCCAGTGGTTAAGATTCTGCACTTTCAGTGCTTCCACCACAGGGGGTGCGGTTTGATCCCAGATTGGCAAACTAGGAGTCCACACTGAGTGGTGGCCAAAATTCTTAAAAACAATAACCAACTCCCTACTCCCAGAAAAAAACACAGAAATGCAAATTCTCAGTTTCCACCCACACTCTGAAATCAGGATCTGGGAAAGAGAGTGTGTTTAACATGCCCTGACAGTGACTCTGATGCACTGGTGATCCCACTGAAAGGAGGCTGTTATCCAGAAGGGCTAAAACTCAGCAAGGTGATAACTTGGAGCCTGGGACAGGAACAGGGAGACGGGTGGGAAGGTCTTGTCTGGACAATGCAGTCAGACAGACTCAGAACAGGACTGTTTAGCACTGCTTTCTAGCTCTGGGGACAAATTGCTTAATCTCTTTGGCTTTCATTTGTATTATGAAATTCAAACTGTACAGCCAGTTCAAAGGCAAAAATGAAACAAGATATATAAGGTAGTTGCACATACTAAGTGCTTAGTGAGGACTCATATCCTCTCCCTACCCCATCCTCACCTCATTCCCATAGAGAAGTCTAGGTCAAGTGCCATGGTAGGGGAGAGGGTCACACAGATGGGGACTTGTGAATCGCAATGGTGTGGGCCAGAGAGAAAGACCATAGCGGCAGATGGGATGCTAAGAGAAGGAGGAGCAGAAAGGAGAATAAGCAGTTCCCCTCAGACTCCCCCCTTTGGTGCTTTCTGTTTTGCAGGGGCTGACCCTGAGGGGCAGGGTCCACCTCCAGTGGCCCCGTCTCACCACCATACTTCCCAGATGCTAGGTGGGGCTGGTTCTTTGCTTATCTTTCTTCTACTTCATTCTAACCTCTTTCAGGTGCATGACTTACAGATCTAAAGCTTTCCTGCAGGGAGATGACTGGTGGAATTATAGACGTGGGGTACTTTCCTGTAACTCTGGGTCCTCGGGGTTGAGAAGAAGGTCAGCAATTGATGAAAAGGCCACCTGGGAGACTGGACTCCTTTGCAGATATTTCCAGGGACTCCCAAGGAGCCAACAGGCAGGCAGCGGAGAGCATCTGAAGAGAGGCAGATATGGCCCTGGAGAAGCACTTCCTCTAGTTGTGACGAGCAGGGGCTACTCTCCAGTTGTGGGGTGAGGGCTCCTCACTGGAGTGGTTCCTCTTGTTGCAGAGCATGGACTCCAGAGCACCGGCTTCAGTGGTTTGGTACAGGTGCTTAGCTGCCCTACAGCATGTCGAATTTTCCCGGACCAGGGATTGAACTCATGTCCCCTGCATTAGCAGGTGGATTCTCAACCACTGAACCACCAGGGAAGTACCCCCTGAGTCTTCAGAAGGCATTTATCTCCCACCTTCTAGTCTGCATATGTCTATTAGGACAATTAAGGTGCTTGTTACTTGCTGCTCATCAGATCTAATAGTGTTCTCAATATAGTGGACCAGTGTGGTGGTCTGTGGGATGTTAAGATGATTGAGATCTTTGTAGACTATATTACAGCAGATCAGAATTGATAGATCCCTGGAACATCCTGAAGATATACAGTGGCATTGCCAGCTACAGAGGAAACTGCTCTGGTGGACCTTGCATGTTGGTATGGAGAAAAAGCCAAGTTGCTAGTCAATTACCAAATACCTGAGGAAAGGTCCTAAATCTGGGACAGCAGCTGCAATTGGAATCATCACCCGATTCAGTTCATGCTGGTCCACAGTTATTCTCCATCTGACTTCTGAACAGGCCAGACTGGCAGGTTAAATGAGTATGTGATGTCTCACTACCTCTGCTTCTTTCAATTCTTGGGCATGAATTTCTGCACTTCTCCCAGGGATGGTGGCTCAGAGGTTAAAGCATCTGCCTGGAATGCAGGAGACCTGGGTTTGATCCTTGGGTCGGGAAGATCCCCTGGAGAAGGAAATGGCAACCCACTCCAGTACTCTTGCCTGGAGAATCCCATGGAGGGAGGAGCCTGGTAGGCTACAGTCCATGGGGTCGCAAAGAGTCTGACATGACTGAACGACCTCACTTTCACTTTCCTTTCAGAGAAGCCTGCTTCCCTTTCTTTTAAAGACATCACATCGCATCTTGAGCCTTTGATGGGAAGACAAATTAAGATCTCAGTCTCACTAAGCAGTCTCACGTGATGTGGTTCTGGTGTAATGATACCTCAATTTCCCTAACTCCCCATTGCCAGGAATTCCAGAGAAAATGTTTCATCATTAATTTAAGGCATCTCTTTTAGAGCTCACATCCTCATCAAGCTATGTTCTGGGCTTTTGAGTCAGCTTATAGTCAAACCCCAGCTCTACCATTTATTAGTGATTATGTTCTGGGTTAAATATTGAACCTCTTCAACCCTCATTTCCTCCCTTTGTGAAATGGGACAGTGATTATATACATAAGTGTATGTATATAGCTATAATTATTTCAAGGGTTAAGAATATGCAGCACTGTCTGGGTTTCTCATGCACGTATTTCTTTAAAGTTACAAAAAGAGAGGAGGGTGTAAGGGCTGAAGAGAATGGTTGAGATCAGAGAGGGCTAGCAGGTATCCCATGGGTGGACTTGCCCTATCCAGGCTGCGAAGGATTCCAAGCCCGACCCCAGTGGCTGCAGACAGAATGCATGACTGGCTGAAAATGTCTGCTCCAATCTGGGCAGGAGTCTGGTAGCATGTGCAACCCACATTTGCTGTGTCTGCTCTAGAGTCCTCCTCCCTGAAGGCAAAAAGACAGGCTGTGACTCTTGCAATTACCTGCAGTAGAGGTATGGAAGCCATTACCTGGCATCTCCAAAGGCTCACACAGAAAGAGTAACTCAACTTCTTAACTGAACGCCATCTCCCAGTATCATCGTGGAACAGGGAAGCTGTCCCTGGTCACAGCACGCCTCCTCTTGATCTTCGTGATGAAAGTCCTTGCTGTCGACTCACCAGGAGAGAGAGGGGAGTGCTTGCTCTGCAGTGGCAGGAGACAGATGTTTGGTGATGCTAGTTTCATCAGGGTGGGCTGGGGAGGTGGGGACTAAGAGGTGGGTGAGCATCCCAGGGGAAACCCAGCCCCTTGGCTATTTGTCAGGTCAACTGTGGCTTTTGTGTGTTTCCCAGCTGGAGGTCTGTAAGGCACACAGGTGTTTTACATTATTAATCAACTAGATCTTTTTTCTTCCTAATAATCTCATCTCCCTCAACAGCTGTGGAAACGCTTTGAAAAGCAGGCCTGTGCAGGTGTATCTGTGCAGAGCATTCAATGCAAGGCAGCAGGGTGGGCCCCTGGTCCCTTGGGACAGCAGGCACTGTCTGGGGCCCTTGGGACTTTGAAGCAATGTGAAAGTCTCTCAGTTGTGTCCGACATTTTGCAACCCCATGGACTATACAGTCCATGGAATTCTCCAGGCCAGAACACTGGGATGGGTAGCCTTAGGGGCCATAACAAGTTTTTGATCTTAAAATCAGAAGAAATAATGAATATAAAATAATTAATCCAGCCAGGATTATATTTGTCTTTATACTAATGCAATCATAAAGTATCTTTTTTTTACAAGATTGATTTATTAAGTATGATACATATCATATATCATTTTTTTTACACCATTCCCATTGAGACAAGTCCAGTACTTTATAGCAAATACATGATTTAAAAAAACAAAATTAAACAAAATGCCTCAGTCAGAGATGCCTCAACCTTGGCTGATGGCTGACCAGATTGGAGCCCATGATGTGTTTAAAAAATAAAAGTCTGGAAATCCACCAAACATTCCTAATTATCAACTAGACGATGTCTTGGTTAAAGTCCCTAAAATACAAAGAAATGATTATTATACTTTCTTTGCTCATTTTAAAGAATTTTTATGGTAGAAGGAGCCTACAAAAACCCAAGTGTTTAAGGCCTAGGGAAATTATAACCTGGCCCTGAGCATGGGGTATGGAAGAGATTTGAACTGGTTCTGGAATCAAAGCTGCGATCCTACCTCAGTTCTGCTGACCCCATGACCTTGAGCAAGGCCTTCACCTGGGGTTTCAGTTTTCTTGGGGTTCAGTGCCTATAGGCACAGGGGAAGGCCAGGGGCCCCCTTTCTCCCCTTCCTCTTGGCTCCGACTCTAGAAGATAACTGAATTGTGGGAGAATGTGAAAACACACACTGAGTACATAAAAGGTCAAATTCTCATTACCTGGAAGGAAGCTGGGCATCCCCCATTTGGGCCAGGAATGGACAGCTCCAGAGGACAGGTGAGTGTGTTCACAATACCCTGATACCCTAACATCCACCAAGCAGTCACCATCTGTCCCGTTGCTGAGAAAATAAAAGCTAGAGAGATGCTGGGTGAGTAGGCTGGGTCTTTCAGGGGTTGTGGGAACTCCAAGAAACCATACAACTCCGGGCAGAGTGCAGAACTGGCTTCTGGAATAAGCCAGGGTGCAGAGGGGAATGGAGAGGAAGACAGGAGGGGCTCCAGGTTGAGAGGCTTGATCAACTTGCAGACCAAAGGCTGGTCATCCTGCTTGTGCTCCATGGGGTACCTGAGCAGAGACGGAGATCTGGAAATTAAAGGGATTTTTCAAAAATTGGCTTTGGGAGAGTAAGGGGAGAAGAAAACGGAAAAGTTTGCTTAGGGCCTGCTGTTCGGTGTGTGACACAATGTATTCCTTCTGCCCAGGGAATTACCATAAATCCACATTACTCTTCCCAGCCCTAGGCGTTGAGTTGTAGGTTTTGGCGATGTCACTAATCGCCAGACAAACCCACTGTGTGTTCCCATAACCCTCATTGCTCTTCCTCTCTCCTCCTTCCTTTGTCTCTCCTTCATAGCTTTCTTTGCTTTTTCTCCCTTCCCCTCTGGCCTGATACTGCTCTCCCTTCTCCCCCTTTCCTCTGCTTTCTCCCCTTGCTCCAGAAAGCAGAGAGAAGCATGCCCAGTAGAGATCTCCCCACTGTGGGGACCCCAAGCAGGAGGGTCAGGAAGCCTCCCTGAGAACAGTGGGATCTATCTTCCTTCTGGTAGGTGAAGCTCTAAATAGCTTAGTCTGACTGCAAAGTTAACCTGAGTTCTGTTGGTGGCATTACTAATTTGAATACCATTTCTTTTCTTCTCCTCGAGCACCTTGGCAGAATGGAGTGGGGAAACAGACAGCATTTTTCCTTATCTGAGAACAGATGGTTCCTCAATTAGCTGTGGAGAGGTCAGACAGCTGGACCCCACCCCACCACCCCATAGGACAGGGTCAGCGGTCTGGGAGCCAGTGATGCCAGTGCCCTCTTCTGCAGGGGCAAACCAAGCCTGGTGTCAAGAAGGAAACCCCTTACTCCTCTGCCTGCGCCCTAGGGAAGAAAAGCAAGGGATAGCTTAGAAACAGAGGCAGTCAGTCCTTCCCAAGGGCTATTTGGGGTGGAGATGGTGGGCTGGGCAAACGCATGGTCTGGCAGAGCCCTCTCTGTCTCTGAGACCTCCCCACCCAGGGCTGCTCATAAACATGGTTTCAAGGCTGCTGTAATTAAGAATCAAAGAGATGAGTGTTCAAACAATCAAAGGTCATTTTGAAAGCTTATCAGATGGGCAACATAGTAACGGTTTTTGAAGAACTTGCCTACTAAGCAGGTGTTCTCAGATCCTCCTGGAAATAAACATATACAAGATTTCTAGAGACACAATTTTGAAATGTGCCACTTAAAATATACCCTTTGACCCAGTAATTTCACTTCTGAATTTATTTTAAGAAACCCATAAATGTCATAAAGAATTACTCACAAAAATGGCCATTGCAATTTTAAGGACAGTAGTGAAAAATTTGGGATTTAGAGGAGGGGCTAGCTAAGTTGTGGTATATTATTCAATGAAATTCTGAATATCCATTAAAAGGGATTTATCAACTTGGAAGGTGTTCATGACATACTATTTAAAGGAAAAAGTTGTTTTCTAAGCAGTATGGATATTATGATCTTATCTTTTAAAGAAAAAATATAGCATTTACAAGTGCATTAACTATCTGTTGCTACATATCAAATTACTCCCCAAACTTTGTGCTTTAAAATAATAAGCATGTATTGCCTCATACTTTCTGTGAGTCAGAAATTCAGGAGTGGCTTCTGGTCCATCGTCCCTCATGAGGGTATAGCTGGAATGTCAGCTGGGGCCATGATCACCTGTGTCTAAAGACATATCCGCATAAATGGGGACAGAGGACACTTCCAGGATGGCTCCTTTTGTGGCTGTTGGCAGGAGGCCTCAGCTTCTTACCCGCACATCTATGCCCAGGACAGCTCCTGTATCCTCGCGGCGCGGCAACTGGGTTCCTCCGGAGCAGGGGATCCCAGAGAACAAGATGAAAATCACAACATCTTTCATTCCTCCCTCAGCAGTCTGACTCTGAGACTTCTGCAATGCCCTATTGCTTTTGCAGATTTATCCTGGGCCATGTGGGAGGGAGCTATGCAACAGTGTGAATACTAGGAGGGGTCGCTGGGTCACCCGGGAGGCCGTCTACCACAATGTCTGTACTCATTCAGTACACAGTTTGGGGTGCCTGCTGAGCAAAAGACCCTACTTCCTCTTCACTGAGGGGGCGCATAAAAGGAGGGAACAAGGTGTCTGTTCCGGAGATCACATCCTAGGGGAGGGAGAGGGAAGAGACCATAAGGAAATAAACAAGGTCATTATAAATAGTCGTCAGTGAGTGACGGAGACACTGGGGGAGAGGATGTCAGAGAAGTAGGCAGGGGCAGGTGAGAAAGAATCTATCTTGTAGGTCATGTAAGAATTTAGCTTTTCTTATGAGTGATATAAAGGGGGGGGTTTAAGTAGAACAGATCATGACCTGATTTATATTTAAGAATATCACCCTGGCTTGGTGCAAAGAATGCCTTGAGGGGCAAAAGTGAAAGCAGAGAGAGCAGCTAGGAGTTTGTAAGAGTCGTCTGGTGATGGTGGCCTGGCGATCCCCGTGGTACAGTGGAACTGCGGAGGGTTGAAGAGTGAGACAGGGAGGTACAGAGACAAAGACAGTGAGACGGAGCTGTTCTGAATGAGCATCACAGGGGAGGGAAGCGGAGATGGAGTAGACACAGGAGGGATGTGGTGTTGTGCAGGTTGAATCGTGTCCCTCTGAAAGTTATGTAGACGTCCTAACCCCCAATACCTGTGACTGTAATTTTGAAATTTACATCTTAAGATGTAAATTAAGATGAGGTCATACTGGAGGAGGGTGGTCCCTTAATACAAAATGATTCGTGTCCTTATAAGAGGGGAGAAGAAACACCCAGAGAGGATGCCACATGAGGACAGAGGTGGAGCTTGGAGAGTCAGCTGCAAGCCAAGAAACGTAAAGGATTGGTGGCCACCACCAGGAGCTGGGAGGAGTCAAGGAAGGAGTCTCACCACAGATTTTGGGTGGAACATGGTCCTGCCAACACCTCAGTTTTGGTGTTTCACAATTGTGAACAACTTCACACAATTTCACACAAATTCCACACAATTTGGTGTGGATTTTAGGTTCCACAATTGTGAGAGAATACAGTTTTGTTGTTTTAAGTCACTCAATCTGTGGTACTTTGTTATAGTAGCCATAGGAAATGAATACAGTGGTCCAGGAGGAGACATTCATTTTTATTGAAGGAAATGGCAATCCACTCCAGTGCTATTGCCTGGAAAATCCCATGGACAGAGGAGCCTGATGTCCATGGGATTGCAAAGAGTCGGACATGACTGAGCGACTTCACTTTCATAATTGATTTACAATGTTATGTTCGTTTCTGGTTACAGCAAAGTGGTTGAGTTTATATTTTATAGAACATATATTCTTTTTCAGATTATTTTCCATTATGGTTTATTGTAAGATATTTCATATAGTTCCCTGTGCTATACAGTAGGACCTTATTTTTTAATCTGTTTTATGTATAGTAGTTTGTATCTAAGTAGCTAATCTCAAACTCCTCATTTATCCCTTCCCCGTTCCCCTCCTACCTTTTTCCCTTTGGTAACCATAAGCGTGTTGTCTATGTCTGTGCGTCTGTTTCTGCTTTGTAAATGCGTTCACCTGTGTCAGCTTTTAGATTTCACATATAAGTGATATCATGTGATGTTTGTTGTTCTCTGTTTGACCTACTTCACCTAGTGTGATAATCGTTAGGTCCATCCATGTTGCTGCAAATGTCATTATTTCATTCTTTTTTTCCAGTTCAGTTCAGTCACTTAGTCCTGTCCAGCTCTTTGTGACCCCGTGGACTGCAGTAGGCGAGGCTTCCCTATC
>SJYC01044546.1:0-35100 GCA_006408675.1 Madoqua kirkii | reverse complement strand
CCTCCCCAGACAGCCATTTTGCTTTTTTGCATTTCTTTTTCTTGGGGATGGTCTTCATCCCTATCTCCTGTACAATGTCATAAACCTCCATTCATAGTTCATCAGGCACTCTGTCTATCAGATCTAGGCCCTTAAATCTATTTCTTACTTCCACTGTATAATTATAAGGGATTTGATTTAGGTCATACCTGAATGGTATGGTCTAGTGGTTTTCCGTACTTTCTTCAATCTAAGTCTGAATTTGGCTATTAGGAGTTCAGGATCTGAGCCACAGTCAGCTCCCAGTCTTATTTTTGCTGACTGTATAGAGCTTCTCCATCTTTGGCTGCAAAGAATATAATCAATCTGATTTCAGTGTTGACCATCTGGAGATGTCCATGTGTAGAGTTGTCTCTTGTGTTGTTGGAAGAGGGTGTTTGCTATGACCAGTGCATTCTCTTGGCAAAACTCTATTAGCCCTTGCCCTGCTTTGTTTTGTACTCCAAGTCCAATTTGTCTGTTACTCTAGGTATCTCCTGACTTCCTACTTTTGCATTCCAGTCCTCTATGATGAAAAGATGTCTTTTTGGGTGTTAGTTCTAGAAGGTCTTGTAGATCCTCACAGAACTGTTCAAATTCAGGAGTTTTCACATTAGTGATTGGGGCATAGACTTGGATTACCCTGATATTAAACAGTTTGCTTCAAAACAAATAGATCATTCTGTTGTTTTTGAGACTGCATCCAAGTACTGCATTTCGAACTCTTTTGTTGACTATGATGGCTGCTCCATGTCTTCTAAGGGATTCCTGCCCGCAGTAGTAGATATAATGATCATCTGAGTTAAATTCACCCATTCTAGTCTATTTTAGTGCACTGATTCCTAATATGTAGATGTTCACTCTTGCCATCTCTTGTTTGACCACTTTCAACTTGCCTTGATTCATGGACTTAACATTCCAGGTTCCTATGCAATATAGCATACCTAGATACAGATAAATTACCCAGCAAGGTTGGAATAGCCTGACAAACCCAATTGACCAATACAAGTGAGGAACTCCATTTTAACAAAAACAGAATTATCAGGAGGGTTTAGTCAGCATTTAATTTGTCCGTATCCTCATGATTTTAGCAAACCAGGTGAAAAAAAGACAAGGCTTGGCCAACAAGCTCAAGGGCCAATATACTTAGGTAGCTGTGGCCCATTCATCCATCCACCCATCCATTTATTTTATATGTCATCTTCTTCCCAAAATTATTTGAGGCAGATATAACAAAACTAAGAACTATTACTTTGTTACTGTAAGAGCACACTATCATCTCACTCTGTATAACAGGCTCTAGATTCATACATCTCAGTTCTACTGACTCAAATTTGTTCCATTGTATGGCTGAGTAACATTCTATTGTATATATGTACCACAACTTCTTTATCCATTCATCTGTTGATGGACGTCAAGGTTGCTTTCTGTACTGACTATTCCAAATAGTGCGTAGTGAACAGTGGGGTCCACGTGTCTTTTCCAGTTCTGGTTTACTCAGGGTATATGCCCAATAAGTCAGAAAAAAAATATCACATATTAATGCATATATATATGGAATCTAGGAAAATGGTACTGATGAACCTATCTGTAGGGCAGCAATGGAAACGCAGACATGGGGAAGAGACTTGTGGACGCAGTGGGGGAAGGAGAGGGTGGGACAAATGGAGAGGGCAGCATGGAAACATACATACTACCGTGTGTAAAACAGTCCATGGGAAGCTGCTGTACAGCACAGGGAACTCGGTCTGGTGCTCTGTGATGACATAGGGTGATGGGATGGGAGTGGGGTGGGAGGGAGGCTTAAGAAAGAAGGGATATGCAGCAGAAACCAGCACAACATTGTAAAGCAATTATCCTCCAATTAAAAATAAAAATTAAAAAAATATACAAACCTTTCAGTGTGTTGAGAGAAGGGAGGGCAGAGGAGGGTATAAAAGGAGGAAAGAGAAGCTGAATGATTGACAAGTAGCAAAGAGGAAAAAAAGAAAATACCATCCCCATCCAAAAGGTCCATTTACTGAGCAAACAACCCTTTCTATTTCTCTTTAGCTGTGTTCTAAAAAGGCCTCTGCTGAGCAGTATCGATTGGGGAACTAGGCCACAGTCCCCCTGCCAGGCAGAATCCATCAAGGCTGCACCAGTACTCACGGGAGCTGGTTTTCGGCCCTGATAGTGCAGGAGCCCAGCAGAATCTTTGCAGGAGCCAGTTTGTCCCCGAGGAGAGGGGAGACCGAAGTAAGATCACACGAATTAGAGTGGAGTTGACATTCACTTCCTTTGGATGCTGTGGTCCAGGACTGGGCCCCTTTCCCTCTGTGGAAGGTCTGTCAATCCGTCTGCCAACCTCCTGATGAATAAGCCTGTCTTTTTTGAGCCTCAAAACATCCTGGGGAACACAATCCATCTGAGGTACCTGACCAGTCCTTGAGGCTTTTGTTAAAGAGAAAATATTGTCACATGTTCTAAAAAGTGAGCCATTCTTGAAAACTGCCCAGAGACTAAATATTGAACAAAGGAAAGAGGAGCAGGGTATGACCATGTACACTGATAGAGCTTACTAGCAGAGCTGACTCAGTGGTAGGAAGTAAAATCCAAGGGTCCTGAAATAAAAACTTTAGAAAGCAAGTTCTTCGTGAAAAACGGAAGGAAACCAGCAGTGCATGGCCGTGGTCCCTGGGGAAGGCAGAGCTGGTGTGCTCAAGATTTCTAAGGAAGGAAACCCCCTCTCAGCAGGGGTCACCTGGGGCCATTCAGAGGGGAGGTGGGATGGAGGAGATGGAGACGCCGGCACACGCAAGGGTAGAGCAGAAGTGTATGGTATGTCTGAGGCACAGAGTCGCGGTCCACTCGGACTGGAGCCAAGCCTGCCCACACTGGGAACAGTACGAGTGATGGCTGTGGAACAGCTATTAAGTTCACGTTTGCACAATGCTGAATGTGTGTATGAAAGTGAAAAGTGAAAGTGTTAGTCGCTCAGTTGTGTCCAGCTCTTTGCAGCCCCCAAACTGTAGCCCGCCAGAATCCTCTGTCCATCGAATTCTCCAGGCAGGAATACTGGAGTGGGTAGCAGCCCACCCACAAGCCACTGGGAACACTTCACCCACAGATCCCATGATATTAGTAACATGAAAATACGGGATTCTCCAGGCAAGAATACTGGAGCGGGTAGCCGTTCCCTTTCCCAGGGGCTCTTCCTGACCCAGAATTGAACCTGAGTCTCCTGCGTTGCAGGCAGATTCTTTATTGTCTGAGCCACCAGGGAAACCCGGATATGTGTATATGCTGTATTAACTGGTGAATTCTCACAATAGTCCTGTAAGAGAGGTACCATTTTTCTTCTCTTTTTACAGATAGAGAAGCCAAGGCACAGAGAGATGAACTAGCCCAAGGTTACCTGGCAAATAAGTGGTAGAGCTGCCCTATGAACCCCACATCCTGGGTCCCAGACCGTGAGTTCTTAGCCACTCTGTGGTCCTGGCTTCGAGGTCCTGAAAGGCAGCCAGTGTGTGAGGAAGAGGATGCTGCTAGGTTGGGAGCATTTGCCTGGAGATTGAAACCTGGGCTTCTGAGAGCAAGGACTATACAGAGAGGGCAGCGCCTGAGAAAGCTTTCTGGACTATCTGCCCACCCTCTCTCTATTCTGGGGGAGGAAAGAGCGGACATTGGAAAGTGACTGTTTTGTTCATTTGGTTTCTGAGCAGGTCTCCAGGACAACGTTTATATGTGTATATATATATAGCAAACAACCCTATGTAAACAAGACAGGGACTAGAGACAGAAGATATGGATGGAAATATAGAGTCAGCAGCATCCCTCCTCTCTTGGCTAATACAAAGGCAGAAGTCTTTATGCTGAGCCGATCAATGACCAGTCAAGCCATTCTTTTTGTCCACAAAAAAAAATCAATGAGTCATTCTGAACCAACAAAGAGGAGCAACAGGACAGGCTAAGTGATGAAATTCACTTCTGGGAAAGCTTATACTGTGTAGTTATTCATTTAATCTTCAAAACAACTCCGTGACTTAGATACAACTGTCATATCCATTTTAGTAGGCTGACTATTTCCCATGGTCAAAAGCCTTTTAGTTAAGAGGGGCCTCAGTCAAGGGTCAGGGCACCCGGCTTGGGCATCCCAGTTTGCCACTTATGAGTATGTGATGTCGAGTCTCAGTTTTCCCTCACTGTAAAATGGGAGCGGGGGTTGAAGTGCAGCATTGCAAAAGCTCCGTTCTGCTCGGGCTGTGTGATTCTGGTGATGCCCCCAGGACCACATGTTTCCCCTGGTTTCCTGGATCCAGGCTGGCTGCATGGCTCCTGCCCTTCTCCCATCAGGAACAGGCTTGTACCCTTTCACCCCATGCCAGGGCCTTCAGTGAGCGTCTGTCACTGCTTTCTGCTTCTTGGCGTGAAGCTGGGGAGGGGCTGGAACCCTGTGGTGCCTGGCTAAAAGGCATGGCTCTTCCTGAACTGGCTAAGGAGTGGGAAGGAACATGGCAGATGGCAGGCAGAGCTGCCCTGGCCCCCAGGCCCTGGGGGGCTGTCATCTGCCACCCTCGCTCTGGTTGCAGTCTGGGCTGGCAGCACCCCCTGGCCAGTGGGTCTGGCCCGTGGGCCAAATGGCTTCTACAGACCCGAAGAGCACTGAGGCTTGGTTTTATACTTCTCATTGCTTTTGATTTTTGAGTTGGCAATTTTCATCTTGTTGAATGAGCAAATTCAGATTCTCCTCTGTTTCTGAGGCTAACTGGCACTGAACTGGGGCATCCAAAGAGGCTCACTGGCCCTCTGCCCTGCTCCCAGGTTTAGAAGGCCTGTGCAAAAGGCCTGTGTCCAGAGATCAAACCTGGGCCCCCTGCACTGGGAGCACAGAGTCAGCCACTCCAGGGAGGAGAGGAAACTTGCCACCCCACGCCAGACTGACAGACCCAGAGGCCTGAAAGAGGCTCACTGGCCCTCTGCCCTGCTCCCAGGTTTAGAAGGCCTGTGCAAAAGGCCTGTGTCCAGAGATCAAACCTGGGCCCCCTGCACTGGGAGCACAGAGTCAGCCACTCCAGGGAGGAGAGGAAACTTGCCACCCCACGCCAGAACTGACAGACCCAGAGGCCTGACCTTTGGACCTGGATCTGCCTTTTCCTCTGCCTCTCAGAGATCAGCACATGAATGAGGCTGAGACAAAGCAGGCACTCTCTCCAGGTCTCAAACCTATTTTCTACCTCAAAGTTGGCATGTCATAGCCCATGGGCCAAACCCAGCCAGCTGTCTGGTTTTTGTAAATAAAGTTTTATTGGAATACAGCCATGCCCCTTTGTGGTAGCTTCTTTCATGCTACGGAGTTAAACAGTTACAACAGAGACCGTATGTGGCCTACCAGGCCTAAAATATTTACTATCTGGCCCTTTACAGAAAAAAAGTCTGCCAAGCCTTGCTCTAGATAGCGATTGTCACAGCCACAGGGGTTAGTCGCTGGAAATGCCTGCTGCTTTCCCTTTAGCCAAGGCTGTACAATAATATAAGCAGGGACTTCCCCGCTGATCCGGTGGTGAAGAATCCACCTGGCAACGCAGGGGATACAGGTTCCATCCCTGGTTGGGGAACTAAGATCCTACATGCCAGGGAGCAACTGAGCCTGCGCATTGCAACTACTGAGCCCACGTGCTCTGGAGCCCATTGTGTGTCACAACTAGAGTCTTTGCACTGCAACAAAGATCCTGAGTGCTGCAGCTAAGACCTCAATGCAGCCAAATAAATAAAAACAAGCCCTTAAAAATAATACAGGTATAATAAGACAAGTCTTTTGTGGCCAGAAATGTTTCAGAGCTCAGGACTGTTCAGAGTTTGGTGTATAAACACAATCTGTAATGTATTATATATTGACCCGTGGGGTCTGAGGCGACATGCCATAATCAAACACATTAAGTTTTTTCTGTAGTGAAAATACGACTATTGCCACTATGTGGGATAAAAAATATCATCTACAGGTTCCCATCAATTCAGGCCAGATTCTACCACTCAGTATATCTGGTTAGGTCAGGTGTGGCTGCCAAATGCCAAATGAGTTACAAAAATCACTTTGGCTCTCAGGGCCTTAGAATTGCTGCTAAAGGATTGTGTTGTAATTCTGACACTTGACTGGGTACTTGTGAGGAACATGGGGTAGCCAGGACCACTGTCATGGGGGGGCCCATGATTATTCTGTTTGATAGATTAGGAAACTGAGACACAGAGGAGGCTTGTGTGTGGTCAAGGTTACCCAGCTAGTGAGGGACAGAGACCAGCACCCAGCCTAGATTCATCTCTGAATTCTAATCTTAGCCTCTCTTTAAAAAAAAAAAATTATTTATTTGTCTATGCCTCGTCTTAGCTGTGGCCTATGGGATCTAGTTCCCTGACCAGGGATCAAACCTGGGCCCCCCGCACTGGGAGCATGGAGTCTTAGCCACTGGACCACCATGAAAGTTGCTCTAAGTTTAACCTCATTTAAGACCCAGATTTAATCCTCCCACCCCTGCTGCCTTTCATGAGGCCTTCCTTGAGAATACAGGTCTACATTTACCTCTGACTTTACAAATCTATTTTTTTTATCTTGGCCTCAAAATTCAGCACTATACACTATCATGTGTAAAACAGATAGCTGGTGAGAAGTTGCTATATAGCACAAGGAGCCCAGCCTTGTGTTCTCTGATGACCTAGAAAGGTGGGGTTAGAGGAGGGGAGGGAGGCTTAGAAGGGAGAGGATATATGTATAATCATAGCTGATTCACGTTGTACAGTAAAAACCAACACAACATTGTAAAGCAATTTTCCTTCAATTAAAAAATAAGTTAAAAAAGAATCCACCATTTTATCCTCTGCTGTGTGGCATGGTTGTGCCTGGGTGGTTTCCTCATCTTTTGGAGGGCTGCTGCTGCTGCTAAGTCGCTTCAGTCGTGTCTGACTCTATGCGACCCCAGAGATGGCAGCCCACCAGGCTTCCTCGTCCCTGGGATTCTCCAGACAAGAACACTGGAGCGGGCTGCCATTTCCTTCTCCAATGCATGAAAGTGAAAAGTGACAGTGAAGTCGCTCAATCGTGTCCAACTCTTCGTGACCACATGGACTATAGCCTACCAGGCTCTTGTGTCCATGAGATTTTCCAGGCAAGAGTACTGGAATGGTGCCATTGCCTTCTCCTTTGGAGGGCAGGGTCTATGAATTCTGTCCTTTCTTGTCTTTTCCACAGTGATGGGCACTGGGCTGAGTGCTCAGCACATCTGTGAAGATATGCTGTGACTGAAGAAAGTAGCCCACCTGGGCTGTCATTTTACTTCCTGTCCCCAGAAAGATGTGAAATGAGGCGAGGGCAAGTTAGCTGGTATGTGTCCGGAGCAGGGCAGGCTTAGAACTTGCTCTACTGCCTCTCGTGGAACCTCAACACTCCTGAACGGAGGTGGCTAGACTTGGAGGTGCGTAAATGTAGAATGGAAGCATATGTGTATCGTGCTTTGTTAAACTGGAAAATGCCACAGGAAGTCTGCAGGCATAAGATCCAGCTACTGCACACAGACACCTTGATGGCCAAGGACAGCTGGGAGTCAGAGGTGACTGGCCACTGTGGTCAGTGTCAGCAAGGAGGTCGAAGAGTCTGCATTCAGGAAAAGCATTTGGATGAATCTCCTGGCAAAGTGCTCCTGTGGGGCTTGGATAATGCTGATGAATATGTGCATTTTGAAATGATCAGGAGTGAGTCTGATAATCTATTGCATGTAAAGAGGCCTTTGGGAGCAACTAACCGTTTGTCTACTACTATGAAGTCCAACCCTTTATGAGGAGGGGGACCTGGGCCACATCCCCACAGTCATTACCAGCCATCATCATTACCAGGGTAGGTTATCAGGATGCCTGCTGACATGAGGAGCTTGGATAAAGCTCTGTCTGGGATAAGACCCAAGTCCCCATCACTGCCTTCAAGGATCTTGTGGTCTATTCCATTTCAGCCTAAGTGCTCAGGGACATGCTGGACGAAGCATGGCTTCTGAGTTCAGTAAACCTATGTGTGGATCCTGACTGTATGCTTGATAACTGTCTGGCTTTAAACAAATCACTTACCCTTTCTGAGTCTTAGCTTCTCATCCATAAAAGGGATTGTTAATAATATCCCTTTCTCTGGGCTGTTGTGAGATATAATGAAATATTCACTACTAAATATCACTAACATTCACTATTAAAATAATCAGATTTCAAGTCCCTTCCTTTCCTATCGACTCATTACTCTCTGAAGGCAAACAGCAATCGAGATCAGGGAGGGCCTACACTTGGCACATGTGATGCCCCTGCCCCTTCAGTGCATGTGGCAGGCATTGCTAATCAATCACTGCACTGGGCTCTGAGCTGCTAACCTTAAATGAGGCCTGGACTCTTCACCTACCATTCCGGTCTCACAACCAGTTAGGACCTAGATCACTTCCTATACAACTCATGTGGCTCATTCCTTTTTGTGGACTGTTGGAGACCCACTAGGGATCTGTTTACCTAAGGAACCCAGGAGTCTTCTGGAAAAAGAGTTTATCCTAAGAGAAGAGAGAAGGGAGATTCAGAAGTTAGATTTAAGAATAATGGCCCAGGGTGTGGGGAGTGGGGATGTGGATTCTGCCACTCAGAATGACCTCTGGCCAGCTCCACCAGTCTCATGTCTGAGCCCTTTGCTATAGGAAGAGCTACCGGAAATTATAAAAGAGCAGCCTTATAATGATGGTCATAGAGGCTAATGGTCTAAGATAGCTGCTGTTTTAGGGCCAGCAAATGCTGTTTAGAAGAGAGAGAGTGTCTCCAGCTTGGTCACCTATGCTGGGTTGGGTATAGGCAGGTGTGCAGGATGGGCTTTGGGGTATGAGTGGCTTCAACACAAGTGTCAGCACCAGCAGCAGTAGCTGGGCCCTGGGTGGTGCCCCTGGGGCAACAGGCTTTGGAAGGCACCCTCTGTGGCTGCTCAAAGTGCGTTTGATGGTGACTGAAGGTTTCAGCTCAACAAGGCAGAGCAGATCAGGTGCTGGGGTCAGGTGCCCTGAGACCTCCATATGCATAGGTTATCACCCACTGATAACCCTCAGAACTACATGGGAAGAAATTTGAGGGGTCTCAGAATGGAGGCAGCCCGAGAAATATTTTAAAAATCGTATTCCTATAGCCAGCCCCTGGTGATCTAGGAGACTACAGAGTTGGTGTACGATCTTGAGCCTCATGCCTCTTATATTATTTTTTTGCAGAATTCTTTCTGTGAGACTCTGGTGCAGACACTAGAAGCTCAGCTGGATTTTATGCCTCACGGTGTCTTAGGTAGTCTCAAGAACAAACTAGAGTGAGAGTAGGTCCTTGAAAAAGGCTGTTCAAAGGAATGAGTAAAGGAATCATGGAATGAACTGATGTATGGATAGATGGATGGGTACTGGAATGCCTTTCCAGAAGCCAGGATGGATGCTCCCCTAACACTGATGTTTATTTGCATTTTTTCCCTCCCCACCTCTCTCTCCTTTTCTTCTGCCAACATGTTTCTTACTTCCTTAGTTTTCATCTCCTCCATATTTGTTGCCACTGTGAGCCTCCTTTCTTAGAGTTTCACCCCCCTGAGAGCAGAATGAAAGGCCGGGTCAATTTTCCATCAATTAATTAATTAATTAATTGAGTCAATAGATGTTCATTGAGCTCTAGCTGTTCCTTCGTCCATTCAAGCAGGCACTTGACAAGCTGTTTATTGAACACCAGTGGAGCGTCTGAAGTGGAGCCAGGAGCTAACCGATGGGGGAGCAGAAAGATCTAAATAAGATCCCTGCTCTCTGGGGATCAACAATCTATTGATAAAAGATAAAACCAACAGAAACCGGACGCCACTGAGCTCTGCTGTCTCATCGCTCGCACTCTAACCAATCGCCCCACATCCAGGTTCTGAGGGGCATTCCACCGGTCATGCTTCTTGCTTCTTGCTAGTTGGTCTAACAGCACTGCCTGTGATGAATGTGTCATTTACAGAGGCAGCCAGGCCCTCTCTCTCATTACCACCATTTACCCTGCTCATCTAATTTTCCCAGCAGCCTTGTCTTCAGTCCTTCCTGCTCCTTCCTTGATTTGAATCCTCACGTCTCAGCATTAAGGGATCTGGGAAGCACTTTGGTTTCCTCTTGTGCCCCCCAAGGCTGTTTCTGGGGTGCAGGCCAGCACCTCCAGCAGCAGCCTGCTCCCTCTTGCATGGCCAGCCCCCTGTCCCACCATGGCAGGTTCATATCCTGGGCTCAAGTTGACCCACTTTGTCTGGACTGCGTTCATCTTTTGAGCTGTAACCTGTCAGATATTGGCTTTATAGCTATTCCAGTTCTTTTCAGGGTGTTTTTTTTTTCTTCAGAATAAATATTTCCAGTTTCTCAGTTTTTCCTAATTCAAATATGATCTTCCACAATTCTGAAGAGTTTTTTTCTGGACAGACTCTAGCTTTCCTGTAGATTCTGCAGAATGCACCCTTTCCCCCAAAACTGATGACTAAAAAGAGGTCTGCCCAGCAACTGAGGGGTTGGCTGCTCTGCAGCTCCGCTACTGGCTCTTACTGGACTTAAACTCAACTAAAATCACCACGGCTCCTTGACTTGGCGAAAATGGGAGAGCTACATGTTAAAGTTAATATAAACGGTGAGAACTGTCTAGTAGTCCAAGCGGCTGATTTTATAGGAAAGGAAACTGAGGTCCAGAGAGGCTAAGTAACTCACAGCTCACGGGGAGTGAGGACAGGGTAGGGGCTCCTCCTGGTCCAGTACTCCTTCGAGTGTATCAGGCTGCCTTCTGATTGGTTGCCATTCCAAAATGGAAGTGGAAAGCATCTTCTGCTTTGAAGTCAGTTTTTCTCATTCAATAGTTTGTGCTCTTGAGCTTTTGAACCCCGTCCTGACCTCAGGTTGAATTCTTCGGAGTTTCAACCTACTCATTGCATTTGATCTGTCAAGGTAATTTCTGACCTTGACGTGGTGATGGACTGCTGCAGCAGGTCTTTCTAGCCTGGTGTTGGAACTTCCTGTAGCTCTGGATGCTCTTGGTTCTGTGCCTTCTGCCAGCCGGTTCTACTGGAAGCTTGGCAGAGAAGACACACTGTCTGAAGCCAGCCTCCCCATGAGCTTCCTTCTCCCCTCACCCATCTGTTCGGCTGTCGTCTTCCATACAGAGTCTCTTTTCTCTCACTTGCCTCTTATTCTGCTATTAGAAGCCCTACAAACCCATTTCAGATTCTACTCCCAGTATGAAATGTAGGGGGAAATGTGACAATCGGTATTTGTTTCTCTTTTAGTCTTTTTGAATATTGAGCTTTTAATTTTACTTATTTTTAATTGAAGGGTAATTGCTTTACAATATTGTGTTGGTTTCTGCCATACATCAGCATGAAGCAGCCACAGGCACACCTATGTCCCCTCCTTCTTGAACCTCTCTCTCCTGTCCTATCCCTCTAGGCAGTCGCAGAGCACCGGGTCTGAGCTCCCTGTGTCACACAGCCAGTCCCACTGGC
Source organism: Madoqua kirkii (assembly GCA_006408675.1). Taxonomy (NCBI): domain Eukaryota; kingdom Metazoa; phylum Chordata; class Mammalia; order Artiodactyla; family Bovidae; genus Madoqua; species Madoqua kirkii. The sequence continues at coordinate 23,561 of SJYC01044546.1, read as the reverse complement.
TGTCTATTTTACATATAGTCATCTACGTGTTTTAGTGCCACTCTCTGAATTCGTCCCACCTTCTCCTTCCCCTCCTGTGTCCACAAATCTCTTCTCTCTGTCTGCGTCTCCATCACTACGCTGCAAATAAGTATTTGTTTTATTTTGAGAACTAGCTTTTCCTGAGCGTCTGTATGTTGTAGCAAGAAAAATCTCTGGGCCAGGCACTGGTTCTAGCCCTTTATGGACTCTCATTATTTCTCTCTCCTCAGTTGGTACATATACATAATGGGAGGCAAAGGAAACCCACAGCTAGAAAGCGTCTACTCAGTGCTAGCAGCTATGCTAGAGACTCCGATTACAATTTGCATTTCATTCAGTTGTTACTTTAAGAAAGAGAAAGCTAAAGTCAGAGAAGTTAATTTGACAAGGCACATCCAGTTAGTAAGTAACAGAATTTCTTCACCCCCTGCTGTCTCTCTCATGGTCAGTAATTGTAAAAATCAAATAATTTAGTAATGAACTTACATTTAGTAATGAATTTACAAAGCTGCTTTGAAAAGTATAAAGCACTCGGTAAATGTTAGGGAGTATTGTTAAAATGCAAAGTTTTTCTCACTTGCTTGCTATCTTTCTCTTGTTTCTGCCATCTCAAAGTAGAAGCAGCTGCCTTTGGTCCAGACCTTTCAAAGAAATGTCATAAAACTATTTTTCAAAATATCAAATGCCTGTGTACTTTAGCCCAAAGTAATTAAGCCTTTTTATTTTCTCCAAGTCACAATGTAGAACCCTGGGAGCTTCCAGAATGTGCCCTTTCTCCTCCATCCTGAACTAATGGAAATCAAGGCTGAAGGCTGAGATTGCAGGGGAGTCGGTGAGAGCCCTTCTGTGCCACAGAGGTCTGGCCTGATTTTGGCAGGTCTCCAGCCTTGACCACAGAATACTAAATAATAGCAAGTTTGAATTATTTATCTAGGGGCCAATGACTCATGATGGCATGGTCCTCTGTTAGCAGAGTGCCAGGGGCCCAAGGTGTAGGTGAGTGGATGCCAGAGGCAGGACTGGAATCCTGGCCTCTAGTGCACCGCCCTCATCCCACCTCCACCCCTGGGTTAGTGTTAGTCACTCAGTCGTGTCCGACTCTTTGCAACCCCAATGACTGTAGTCCACCAGGATTCTCTGTCCACGGGATTCTGCAGGCAAGAATACTGGAGTGGGTTGCCATTCCCTTCTCCAGGGGATCTTCCCGACCCAGAGATTGAACCCAAGTCTCCTGCATTGCAGGCAGATTCATTACCACCTGAACCACCAGGGAAGCCCTCTACACACCCTCTAATCAGCGCACCTCAAACACAGCAGGCAGAGCAACAGCTCAGTGCCTGGAGGACAGCTAACATTTCTGTGACATTATAGGGTGTTTACACTGAGCTAGATACTGGTGCATGCATTTTCCCACTTTATCTCCATAGCAGTGCTTATTTTCTGTATTTTTTTCTGCAAAGACACTGAGGCTCATTCTCCAGGTCACACAGTGGATGAGGAGTAGAGCCAGTATAAGAGCCCAGGTCTGACTTATTTCTAGGATGCCATGCGGACTTGCTCTTAGGATTCCTCTCACCTGACAACTGGTTCTTGTTATTTGAACTTCTTATTTTGTATTGGAGTATAACTGATTAACAATGTGGTGATAGTTTCACGTGGGCAGCAGAGGGATTCAGCCATACATAAGCATGTATCTATTCTCCCCCAAACTCCCCTCTCATTCAGGCCACCACATAACATTGAATAGAGTTCCCTGTGCTATACAGTAGGACCTTGTTGTGTATCCATTTTATGTATCAGTTCAGTTGGCAGTCGTGTCCAACTCTTTGCCATCCCATGAGTTGCAGCACACCAGACCTCCCTGTTTATCACCAACTCCCAGAGTTCACTCAAACTCATGTCCATCGAGTTGGTGATGCCATCCAGCCATCTCATCCTCTGTTGTCCCGTTCTCCTCCTGCCCCTAATCCCTCCCAGCATCAGAGTCTTTTCTAATGAGTCAGCTCTTTGCATGAGGTGGCCAAAGTACTGCAGTTTCAGCTTTAGCATCATTCCTTCCGAAGAACACCCAGGACTGATCTCCTTTAGAATGGACTGGTTGGATCTCCTTGCAGTCCAAGGGACTCTCAAGAGTCTTCTCCAACACCACTGTTCAAAAGCATCAATTCTTCGGCATGCAGCTTTCTTCACCGTCCAACTCTTACATCAATACATGACCACTGGAAAAACCATAGCCTTGACTAGATGGACCTTTGTTGGCAAGTAACATCTGTGCATTTGAATATGCTATCTAGGTTGGTCATAACTTTCCTTCCAAGGAGTAAGCATCTTTTAATTTCCCAGCTGCAGTCACCATCTGCAGTTATTATAGAGCCCCCCAAAATAAAGTGTGACACTATTTCTATTGTTTCCCCATCTATTTCCCATGAAGTGATGGGATCAGATGCCATGATTTTCGTCTTCTGAACGCTGAGCTTTAAGTCAACTTTTTCACTCTCCTCTTTAACTTTCATCAAGAGGCTTTTTAGCTCCTCTTCACTTTCTGCCATAAGGGTGGTATCATCTGCATATCTGAGGTTATTGATATTTCTCCCAGCAATCTTGATTCTAGCTTGTGCTTCTTCCAGCCCAGTGTTTCTCATAATGTTCTCTGCATATAAGTTAAATAAGCAGGGTGACAGTATACAGCCTTGACATACTCCTTTTCCTATTAGGAACCAGTCTGTTGTTCCATGTCCAGTTCTAACTGTTGCTTCCTGACCTGCATACAGGTTTCTCAAGAGGCAGGTCAGGTGGTCTGGTATTTCCATAACTTTCAGAATTTTTCACAGTTTATTGTGATCCACACAGTCAAAGGCTTTGGCATAGTTAATAAATCAGAAGTAGAAGTTTCTGGAACTCTCTTGCTTTTTCGATGATCCAGCAGATGCTGGCAATTTGATCTCTGGTTTCTCTGCCTTTTCTAAAACCAGCTTGAACATCTGAAGGTTCAACTAGAAAGTTTATTATTTTAAGTGTGAAAACACTCTATTGTGGGACCTAATTTACACTTCAGGTGTATTTATAAACCCTTTTAATAAAGCATGTTATTGTTGTTTAGTCACCAAGTTGTATCCGACTCCTGTTGACCCTATGGACTATAGCCCGTCAGGGTCCTCTGTCCATGGGATTTCCCAGTCAAGAGTACTGGAGTGGGTTGCCATTTCCTTCTCCCATAGTTCCCTTTCTCCTTTGCTTTTTGCTTCTCTTTTCTTAGCTATTTGTAAGGCCTCCTCAGACAACCACCTTGCCTTCTTGCATTCCTTTTCTTGCGTATGGTTTTGGTCATTACCTCCTGTACAGTGTTGCAAACCTCTGTCCATAGTTCTTCAGGCACTCTATGTACCATCTTCCCAACCCAGGGATTGAACCTGCATCTGATTCTTTACCACTGAGCCACCAGAAAAGCCTTAATAAAGCATACGAAGGTACAAATATAATCACAGTAGCAGCTAACTCAGAATTCACAAGATGTAAATTAATTAGGCTTCATTCTACTAGCTATTAAAAACAAAGTGTTCAACATAAAATTTTTTTGTTTTTCAAAATTTAATTATAAAACTTTAATAGCTTTTATACAAGATGAATATTTAATTCCATGACAAGAAGAAAATATCTTTCCATGATCAAGTAGACTAGATTAAATTCATATTCTCATCATAAAAGAATATTATTATAAAATGGAAAATTTCTACTATCAGCCTGGAAAAGTCTTAGTTCAGTTTTGATGACTGGATGTCAGAGATGAGGTCTGAAAGGCAGTCCATACAGCTATTGTATTCCAGTTGCTATTCTTGAAGTTGCAAAGTGTATATAACAACTACAATGCAGTTAAGAATTTCACTTAAAATTGTATACTAACATAGGACACAAATTTTCAGCAACTTGAAAAAGAAAAGAATTATTCTTTGATTTTTGCATTCATGGGTCAAACTTACATGCTTGATTAATTGGAAAAATTCAGAAGCATGTATAATTTCCATCTTATAATAAGTCAAGTACAAATATCTTATTGTCCTTCATAAGCCCATCCAGCCCCATTTATGATTAAGATTTGGGCTATTTTAGATCAAAATTTTAAGGTTTTTGGTCATGGCCATCAACAATCTTACAGAACAGATGATTACTTATTCTGATAATGGCATTGTAAGGAATTAATTTAAAACAATGTAGAGGCTAAGTTCCTGAGCATGAAAATACATAACATTCCAAATGGATTTAAATTTTGGAAACATCATTATTTTACTTTAACCACTAGGTCTAAAGTACATATTTCTCCTATCTTTAAAACAAATGATTTAAAAGACTCTAAAAGACTATGATTTTTCCTGTGGTCATGTATGGATGTGAGAGTTGGATTGTGAAGAAGGCTGAGTGCCAAAGAATTGATGCTTTTGAACTGTGGTGTTGGAGAAGACTCTTGAGAGTCCCTTGGACTGCAAGGAGAACTAAGCAGTCCATTCTGAAGGAGATCAACCCTAGGATTTCTTTGGAAGGAATGATGCTGAAGCTGAAACTCCAGTACTTTGGCCACCTCATGTGAGGAGTTGACTCATTGGAAAAGACTCTGATGGTGGGAGGGATTGGGGGCAGGAGGAGAAGGGGATGACAGAGGATGAGATGGCTGGATGGCATCACTGACTCGATGGACGTGAGTCTGAGTGAACTCTGGGAGTTGGTAATGGACAGGGAGGCCTGGCGTGCTGCGATTTATGGGGTTGCAAAGAGTCAGACACAACTGAGCAACTGAACTGAACTGAACTGAACTGAAGAGTGATTAATTATATTGTTGAAGCAGTAACATACCTTTTATCAGACTGATCTTAAACATGTGTCTGTCAGCTTGTCCCCAAGGACTGTCTGGCATGATACTTGTCACAGTGATTTCAGAAATTAGTCAGCCATAAAGCAGAGGTAATGGAGATGCATCATTGCTTTCAGGAGTCAATACTCTACATTATTTTTAAGTGTTCTTTGCTTCTTTGTGTGGTCTTTTATTCAGGACCCAGTATACCTTGGACCTACATTTGAACTGTGTTAGGAAAGAATGTGATATTTGCAAAGAAATTTATTGGCAACTGGATGCAATTGTGGATTAAAGATATTTTAAATTTTTTGTCATCTTTCCAATTTTGTCTTCTAGTAAAGGTGCTTTTTTGGTAAGCTGAGATTTGTCTTTTGAGTCTAATGATCTAATTTCTTTTCAATGGAATAAAAGAAAAAGCCAAGACTTGCACCTGAAAATCTGGCACTTAGGCATGAAATCAAGACGCCTATCTGTCACATATTAAAGCAGGTATGGAAGACAGTGGGCCTTCCCTGGTGGCTCAGTGGTAAAGAATCTGCCTGCCAATGCAGGAGATGGGGGTTTGACCCCTGGGTTGGGAGGATCTCCTGGAGGAGGAAATGGCAACCCACTCCAGTATTCCTGCCTAAGAAATCCCATGAGCAGAGGAGCCTGGTGGGTTACAGACCAGGGGGTTGCAAAGAGTTGGACACGACGTAGCGAGTGAACAACAGCAATGGAAGACTGTTTCCAGGATGGCTCCCAGTGACCCCACCTTCTGGTTGTTCTGTCCTTGTGTAGCCCCTTGAGTTGGGTACAACTCTGTGACTCATTTCTAACACAGAGAATCCAGCAGAAGTGACGCTATGTCCCTTCCCAGGTTAGGTTATAAGAGACTGCAGCTTTCCTCGAGTTACGTGTTTCTGATTCTCTCTTGGATTTTTCCCTCTAAGGAAAGCCAGCTTCTTTCTGTGCTGTGAGCTGTCCTACTGAGAGGTCTGTGTGGTGAGGGACTTAGGGAGGAACCGGGGCCTCAGCCCAACATAGTGGGTTCTCTAGTCCCTTCTGAGCCTTGAAATGGCTACAGACTCATGAAAGACCCTGAACTGGAACCAGAAGTGGGGGCTAAGCAGCCCCAGACTCCTGACCATCTCAGAAACTATGAGATAATAAATGTGTGATGGTAATTTGTAATAAGGCAACACAAAGGTATTACCAAACGTAACTTCTGACACTGTAACAACTAAAATCCATTGGACAGAGGCCCAGAAGGACCAGTTTTATGCCACATTCTACTCCGTAACTAGTAACATTATATAATATATGGAGTAGGCGTTTAGCTGTGCTCAGAGATAGCATCTCCTATTGCTTAATGTGAGATTTCATTTTCTAGAAGTCAGGAAAGAGCCTCAGCCCTGGTGTCAGACTGCCTGGGATTCAATCCTGACTGCTGGTTATCAAGTGTACAAATCAGAACAAGTATTCTACATCTTACTATTCTTTGGAACTCTGCATTCAGATGCTTATATCTTTCCTTTTCTCCTTTGCTTTTCTCTTCTCTTCTTTTCACAGTTATTTGTATGGCCTCCCCAGACAGCCATTTTGCTTTTTAGCATTTCTTCTCCATGGGGATAGTCTTGATCCCTGTCTCCTGTACAATGTCATGAAACTCAGTCCATAGTTCATCAGGCACTCTATCTATCAGATCTAGTCCCTTAAATCTATTTCTCACTTCCACTGTATAAACATAAGGTATTTGATTTAGGTCATATCTGAGTGGTCTAGTGGTTTTCCCTACTTTCTTTAATTTAAGTCTGAATTTGGCAATGAGGAGTTCATGATCTGAGCCACAGTCAGCTCCCGGTCTTGTTTTTGCTGACTGTATAGAGCTTGTTCATCTTTTGCTGCAAAGAATATAATCAATCTGATTTCAGTGTTGACAGTGTATATACTGGACAGTTTTTAAAGCAGTCTCTAAGGTGTTCAGGTGGTGCCAAGCACAGTCTTAGGGAAACAACAGATATTTAGCATGGATTTTAAAGTCGTCCATGGCCTGGTCTCATTCTAACTGCTTCATACTGCAGACACACAGTGCTTTCCATCATCAGAATCATCTGAAGCTTTAAAATACAGATTCTTGGATCTCATGTCTGATTTACTGTAATCATAGTATTTGTTTCTGGGACTCAGGAATCTGTTTTTAAGTCTCCAAATTGATTATGATGATCAGTTGATTTGGAAACCATCATCTTATACAAGCCTTCTCTTTAGACCTTTTCCAAATTACCATCTATACTCCCATTTCTGTGACTTGGGGTACATTGCCATGCACCTCATTTTAGTTGGCTGTTCTCTGTTTCTACTCATCATTCTTCTTCTTCTTTTTTTTTTTTTCAATATTTGTATATTTATTTGGCTGCACTGGGTCCTAGTTGTGACACGCAGGATCTTCGAGCTTCACTGTGGCATGTGGGATCTTATCTTAGTTGCAGCATACGAACTCTTGGTTGTGGCATGTAGGATCTAATTCCCTGACTCGGAATCAACTCTGGGCACCCTGCATTGGAAGTGCAGAACCTTAGCCACTGGACAATCAGGGAAGTCTCATCTACCTACTGATTTTTTAACCCAGCTCACTCTCCATCTATAAGGATCTTGGCCATCATAGCTTCCAGGAATGGTCCTCTCATTTGTATTCCATGAATACCTTTGGTCCTCAACTGGCAAATATATTAGGATGTGAATTTAGAAGCTATAATAGAAACTCAAAGTAACAGTTTTGCCTCATTTAACCCTAGAAATATATTTGTCTTCTGTAACAGTGCTGGAATAATCAGTCCAGTGGTACCTCCAGGACCCAGGCTTCTATCTGCTAGCTCATCCCTAGGATAGCACCTTTGTTCACATGATCCAAGATGGCTCAGCACCACATCCACAACCCAGTCAGTGGGAAAAGGGAAAATGAGATGAGGGAGTGCAACGACCTAGGAGTCACACAGAACAGTTATGATCACATGGCCCTATCCAGAACTTGATCCCATGGCCACACTTAGCTGCAACGAAGGGTGAGTGATTTAACTTTATTCTGAATGGATACATGCCTAGTTAAGATTGGAGGCTCTATGAATTGTGTGAGTAATAGGGGAGAGTAGATGTTGGGGAACAATAGCTGGTTAGTAATTTTCTGTCTGTGTTCCCAGCAAGGTGTGAAAACTGGGCCCCTGTCTTACCCCTGCCTGTCATCTTCCTGAGTGTCTAGTGTATGGAAGGCATTAGACGAGAGCCTGTGATTGGCTAGTTAGATGAGAGGGCTAGGCAAAGCACCGGGATGTAAGTCAGATTTTTATTCTAGTCTGTGTTCTCCATAATTTAGGGGAAGTTTGTTAACCTTTCTGGGCTTCCGTTTCACAGAATCATAAAATTTAGTTGAAAGGCACATAAGACATTATCTAGTCCAACTGTCTCATTTTATAGATGAAGAAGCTTAAAACCAGAAAGGGTGGTGACTTGTTGAAGACACAAATGTTTGTAAATAGAAAGCCAGCATCCAGGCCTTCTAGCACTCAGCCCAGGCACAGCACGAGGGTATCTCCCAATATTTGGAAAACGAGTACAAGGGACAAGGAGACCTCGAAGTGCCTTTCCAGCTCAGAAACTCTGATGCACATATGTGCTCACGTTTCTACCCTTCAATCAAATTAAATACAAAACTAGTCCTAAACCACCATATCCTGCTGAATCTTGCTATGTGCTCCAGCAGCCTAGACTGTCATTTAAGAGACAGACAAGTTCGGAGCTTTGAGTTCTGAGGTCATCTAAGAAGCCAAAGTGGTTGGGAAAAGCAAGGGACCCACTGCTTGGTCACCAGCAGCAACATTCCCTGTGATCTTCTTCCAAGAGGACGCTGCTCTGAGTGCCAGGGAGTAGCTGGCCTCAGGGGATTTAGAATCCCGGTCACACACAGTTAAATAGCAGTGGAAGAGGACGTATGTAACATCCACGGAAGAAATGTCACAAGGCAAACGGGCCGTAATAACAAGAGCTTCCATTTATTTATTCCATTTATTGCCCAGCTGCAGCCTGTGCCCCAGTCTGTGATAGGTATTTATTTTATAGGCTTGATCTCATTAAATTCTCACGACAAGCTTCTGGGATTACTGAAGGTCATACAGCTGGTAAGTGGTGATTATTGTCAGGGGAGTGCTGTGAAGACAATAAAATACGGAGCAGTTCAGGAGAGAAGCCTGTGAATAGAGAGGTCTGGGAGGGCTCTGTGGGGGAGGAGAGGGACCTCCTCTCCTGGAGGAGGATGGTTACACTGGACCCTGAAGGTGGGTGTGATTTGTGGAAGAAGAGAAATGAGGGAAAGTGAGCGTGGATGGTAAGGCAACATATGCACAAGGAACACTGAGTAAACAAACTCCTAGGGAAGATGTGGGAATAAGCAAACACAAGGGCAAGAGCGTGAAGTCCCACAGCTCACACACTGCATAAGAAAAGAGAAAATAAAGTGAATGGGAAAGGGAAAAGGCAATTGGTGTCAAGTGCTTTGTAAAAATGTATAGATCTTTTCCTCTATGAACCTCACTTCTAGGATTTAACATAAAGAAAATTTCAAGGACAGTGTGAAAGGTAGAGACAACTAGATGTATAATAATAGGGTAACTATTCAATATATTATGGAACAAACATTGCTTTTACAAAACATATTTTTGAAAGATGTGAAATGATCTCCATAATGTCAAATAAAGAAGCAGGATACAAAGCTGTAGTGTAAAATTCTTTTTAAAAAAATTAATTTGCTTGGCTGTGCTGAGTCTTAGTTGTGGCATGTGGGATCTGGTTTCCTGACCAGGGATCAAACCTGGGACCTCTGCATTGGGAGTGAGAAGTCTTGACCACTGGACCACCAGGGAATGCTAAATTCTTAATATCAAATGATATGTATATATATACATACACACACACACACATAACAAAATCATGTGTGTGTGTGTATACCTATTGACAGAAAAAAAGACTGGAAGGAAAGATACTCAGCATATTTACAGTGATTATCATTACCAAGTAAGAATATCGTTAATTTTTCTTTAGACTTTTTATGTTTACCAAATTTTATTCAGTGAACATGCACATTTATAGTAATAAAAATGTTCATTTTTAATCTTTTAAAATGTAAAATCCCCATACTCTGCCATGAAATATTATAATAAACATCTTACTTTGTCTTTAAAGATAATTCATTATCTCCTCTTCGAGTTATGCAGACCAAATGATTGTTCACTAATTATTACATCTATAGATTTTTTTGAAAGTTCATTGAAACCTGATATTCCTGAATTCCCATGTAAAGCTTTTAGCTCCATGGCTCCCACTGGATCAGAAACACTCAAGTCCCCCATTAACGTTCTCTGTAGCTATTTAGATAAATTGCCTTCCCCAGAACAATAAATCCTAAATGAACGACATCCTTATTTCAGGGGACAGGCACCAAAACCTTTTTCAAACTCAGTGATTTATGAATCTGCAGTTTTCAGAGTGTCAGGGGTCTTTCATCAATACTCCCAGGACCTTCCCAGGTATAGCAACATATCAGATGGATAGACATTACTGTACTCGGGTCAATAGTTTTTACCTTTATCCTTTCTGCTTGGTTTGATTTGGGGGTTTACTTTTTTCCCTTCCATTGAAATAGTTAGGATATTCGCTGAGTAAGAGAGGCAGTGCATTAAATATAACTTGATCAGAATCCCAGTCTGCCTTTGCCCTTCCTGCAATGGGGGCAACATAAAGGTTAATAACTGAGCGAGGCTCCCATGCACTTAACCACAGAGCAGCACCCCGTCACCGAGTGACAATTAGGAACTCTCCCTGAATGTCAATGATGGGTGATCAAACAGAGCTTCACCCAAACCAGGCAGACCTCTGCATGAGCTCAGATCTCCATTCATCACGAGCTGACAGCCTGCAGAGCTCCACACCGGACAGGCAAGCTGAGTCTTCCTGTTTTACCCAACGGAATGATCTATCAGGACTGAGAGGGAGAGGAGCGGAGAGGGGAGGAGCGGAATGAAATAGGCTCCTCTTTGGCATGTTTGGGCAACAGCTCCAAGTGTCTGTTAGAGACTTGTAAAGAAATATCACACAATGATCTTGCTGTCCCTGCTTGCCATTTTCTGGCTCTCAGACAAGGATGGTCCTACCTGAGATAGTTCTCTTTATGGAGGCAGCATGACAATGAAACAAGCACATAGCCAGCGTGTGATTTTGGATGAGTCACCCTAGGTCTGTTATCTCATTCATAGAATGAATGGGTTGGTTGAGAATGGTGGTTTTCAAACTGGGTTCCTCAAGGTCTTATGTTCCACAGTGGTGCCTCAAAACCAACCAGGGCAGGGAGGTGGGGAGTGAGGCCAGGCACAGCTGCTTTACATGAGCTCACTGAATTTTATTTGTAGTCTGTTTTTAAATGTGCAGAGCATGGCCTTATGTACTGATCTCATTTGATCTTCACAACATTGTAAGGGTGTCAAGACAGATAGTACCATCTCTTCCAGTTCCTATTGCTATGTAGCAAACCACCCTGAATCTGGATGGCCTAAGACGACCATTTTATTATGTTTACAGATTCTTTGGGTCAGAATTTCAGACAGGCCCAGGATGAAATACTTTCTCAATCCTATGATGTCTGGGACTTCAGCTGGGAAGACTCAAGGGCTAGAAATGACTCAACGTCCAACAGCTAGCTTCGCCTGTGTGGTCTCCATTCACAGGTCTGTCTGTTGACTGGACACCTACATGTAACCGTTCCCTGTGGTCTTGTCACAAGAGCTAGTTTGTGCTTCCTTATACAGTGACAGATAAGTTCACAGAGCTGGGTGTTCTACGAGTGAGGCAGAATTGCACGGCTTTTTTATAATCTAGATTCAGAAGTCACACAGATTTGCTTCTGCTATGTTCTATTGGTTGAAGCAGTCCCAAAGTTTCACCCATAATCAAGGGAAAGAACAAGATGGAACAAGAATCTGTATCATGCTGGAAGATAAGCATGCAGACCTGTGGCTGATTCATGTTGATATTTGGCAGAAACCCCAATTCTGTAAAGCAGTTATCCTTCAATTAAAAAAAAAGCATGTGAAGGGGAGAGTGTGCTGTGGTGTGATTGGAGAATATAGTCTGTCAAGCCCTTTTTATTTGAAAGATGAAGAGAAAGAAAGAACTGGTACCCTTCTATTCTTCTATTAAGGGAAGAGCTGGGACAGAACCAAGTCCTTTAGATTTGAGTTCCTTCTACTTTACCATGCTGTTTTTGGATGAGTTTATTCTTTCTGAATTAACAGGTCATTAACTTAGTGAATAGGCTGATTCAAACATTAATACTCACCATGATGGTGCATGACCAGCCAAGAAAAGTATCTTCTGGTGGATGGAACATTTTGGTCTTATCAGTTCTCAGAAAATTGCATTATTATTATGGTGCTCATTCTGTAACACATAGAAATATTGACTCACTAGTTGTACACCTAAAACTAATATTGTCATCAATTATAGCTCAAGATTGAAATTGAGGTAAAAGGCTAGTTTCCAGTCCAGCATCAGGGACCTAATTGGTACTTAAAAGGATTGTTTGGTTGGCATTTAGAAATGAATCAGCATTTTATCTTAAATCCTTTCCAGAGTCAAGGCCATATAAACACTTATTTTTAGACTACTTTGACACTTTGATTGTTCCCACTTGGAGTCTACAACGCTCTTCATCCATTCTCACAATACCTAAGTAGAAAATTCTTTACTGATCCAGTAGCCATTGGTTGGAAAGTGGCAATGCCTGCCCCTGAGTTGGACACAGGATCCAGAAACAGTTAATGACAGTCCTCGACACTGAGGGCTTCGCAGACTAGAGGAGAGGATATCTAACATAGCTAATGCTAAGGATAGCTGACTGAAGTGCTGATGCAACACAGAGGAAGCAGCAACAGACACTGCCTGAGAGATTGACTGACTGCACAGGGGAAACAACATTTAACCTGGATTTGGAGAGGTAAGAGCTGTTCAGGCAGAGACTACCTGGGGCAGAAAAAAGTCCCAAGCATGGGGAATACACGTGGGAAACAGAGATGAAAGGATATGATGTGTCTTCAGAAAGGTAGACATCCTTCAGTATTGCAGGACAGGTGTGAAAGGTGATCAGACAAGCAGGGGAGGAATCTGGAGCAGTACGTTAAGGACATCTTGTAAAAGAGTACCAGTAGCATCCCTAGTTCCCCTTCCTTATAGTCCCATTTTGCTCCCACCTTTCAGACTCAGCTCTCTGACTCTCCACAATTAAAATCTACTCTGCAAAGTTAGATTAGTAGATAAGTCATTTACATTATAGTGTAAATGAGATTATTCATGGTCTATGAGAAGTTCTTTCTTGGAGAATTTCCTTACTATTTGAAATTTGATTTCACCTTAAATAATAAAAGGCTGTTTCTCTCTTGTTTGAAAGGCTGTTGTGGCGATCCTTCGTATGACCAATGCATTCTCCGCCCATAGTGAGAGACTTGCAGGAAAACATCTACCACTCTTACCAGATACAGAATCCTGCATTCAACTGGCCATTTGTCCAGCTCAATGTGCCTGTACTACCTCTGGTCATTTAGAGCTCCCCTGGTCTCTGGATGAGAGTTTAATTATCTCACGAGCTGCTAACCACTTCTCCCGATAAAATACCATCCAACTCCTAATGATGAACCTGCAGAACTTGTATCCTTCACATACAGCTAGCCAAACTCCTAGGCATGGGGCAGAATGTAAATGTTAATAGTCTCATAGCTCATTGCCTATAAAAACTGTTTTATAAGAGTCTAAGTAACAGGCGATTGTCCAGTGCCTGCAGCTAGAGTGGTGATTCCACCTCCTAACACCTGAATGAGATGAGTGTTGATTCTCTCTATGAGAACATGTGGGTTATAGCGATGTTCAGGGAAAGCCAGACCTTGCTAGCACATTGACATAGTTCATTCGCAGCACTGCCAGAGAGGAAATGAGGAGGCTTTCTTGCAGTGATTACTTTCCTTGTTGATTGGTGTCAGGTACTTTCTGACCTCTTGACTCATCAGTGTCCCTTCTCATCACCCACCTGTTGCCATTCTTGAAGTCTACCTGACCTGGTATGAGAAGGCAACTGACTGATTATTAAGCTCCATTATTGCTGTTTTCTCAGAGTACTTTTTTTAACCTCTGATTCCCACTGTCTCTCACCTTCTGACCCCACAGATGGGCTCCTGATTCTTGGCTCACTTCCTGGGCCCTGGTTCCTCTGCCCTCCCACTGTGTGTTTGGCTTTTCTTTCATATACTGTCCTCTGTGGTTGCCAAGGACACTTTGTACCCTCCTATAAGTACGTGGCAACCAGCTTGCTCCCTGAGTATTAGTACCCTAGAGGATTGACACTGAGTCAGCCCCACTGTAGCTGCCACTCTTGGTCCTCTGAGGTGACCCTGGGCTTGGGAAGAAATTCTTACATTGTTTTCCTGTGTCCAAGCCTCTGCACTATGCCACAGTCCTGGTCACCAGGTAGGTCTAGTCTCATCCCTTTGCTTGAACCCTGCCTTGCCTGATTCCTTCCTAAAGGCTTCACTTCCCTCCTTTGAAATGAAGCCCCTGTCTTACCTTTATTGTGCAAACTGTGCCCTGAAGGGCTACAGTACAGTGGGAACCCCAGTCCTTTGATCTGCCTCTTGTCACGCTCGGTTGATGTCAGGCTGCAGCTTCTAGTGCCACCTGGGAGACCCTGATCTGCACTCTGTCCCTTTCCCTCTGGTCACTGCACTTTGTTTCCTTCCATGGAGTTCCTGCTGCCATTTGTTGCTGGTCCTGCCCAGAAACCTGCCATATCTCATCTATTAGGACAACTGCTTTGACAAACAACCCCAAATATTAGTTGTTGTTGTTCAGTTGCTAAGCTGTGTCTGACTCTTTGTGACCTCATGGACTGCAGCCTGACAGACTCCTCTGTTCTCTGTCTCCTAGAGTTTACTCAAATTCATGCCCGTTGACTCAGTGCTGCTATCTAACCAACTCATCCTCTGTCATCCTCTTCTCTTCCTGCCCTCAATCTTTCCCAGCATTAGGGTCCTTTCCAATGAGTTGGCTCTTTGCATCAGGTGGCCAAAATACTGGGGCTTCAATCCAAGTTTTAGTAGCTTAACACATCATTCCTCATTCACATCAGTTCAGGTATATGATAGTCTACCACATAGTGATTTAGGACCCACTCCTTCCATCCAGTGGTCCTTCCATCTTTTAGGACCTTGGAATCCTTCACTGGTTCCTCCATATCCAGCTAGCCAGTTGATGAGAAAGGAGAGAGAGCAAAATATATCTCAGGAGATTTTAGAGCCTGGCCAAGAAGTAGTGTTCATTGCTTCTGCCCTAATAAGTCAGAGATGAGGAGTTCATTGCCTCTGCTAGAACTAGTATCTGGCCATACCTAGAAAATGAAATCTTCCTCTGTGCTGGGAGAAATGGAATTATCTGATGTACCAGTATCACTGTTCTGCTACACAGTAGAGGCCTCTGTTTTCTAACAGTGATCTCCTCTCAGCCCAGCCCTCAGTTTATTGTTCTGCCCAAAGCCTGAAAAGGACTGGGCTCCTGAGAAGACATCTCGGAAGTTACAGAGATGTGAACTGGGGTTTTTGCTTTCCATCACCTGAGCAGAAGGTGGATCCCATTACAGGGGCAGGGAGAGTGTGGAGTGCTCTATAGAGAACCTCAGGCCCTACATAATCTCACAAATTGGGCTCTTCTTGACAACTGTCAGCTTTTCATTTCTTCCAAGAAATATTCTCTTTTCCCTCTTGGGCACTTTATCAGAGAAGAGATACTCAAGTGATAGGTGCTTTACAAATATCTAGATGTAGGGAAAAAAGTGGCGTGGAGAATAATTTAGACAAAACAATGTAGATTGCCATGGAAACAATCTTTAGAACACACTGGGGAGAAGGAATCATTGTTAACATGGTTCATATTTTTGCAGAGATACCCAATCACCAAACTCAATTCCAAACTATTCAATCATGCTACTAAAATTCTAGGGTTGTTATAACCAATGAACACATGCTGGTTTTCAGGGAGCCCTTTTCCTCTTCATCTAATAATCTTTAATGAAGGTAATGCTTTAATTAAGGCAGCTTACTGTTTCACTGTTGGTTCATTTAAAATCAGTGAAAGGTCAAGTTACCGTTAACACAGTGAGTTTACTGAGCTATTCCAGAAGTATTTTTATTCTGACAGCAGAGGCTTATATGGCAAACATACATATTTAATTGAAATGTGAACAAGGAAACGGGACATGTATCTTTTGTATTGCATGGAAAGAAAATGAGAAACCATGCTTAACTACTCAAATGGAATTTTTGTCAGATTTTTCTGTCCCAACTAAAGCCCATAGGTTTTGATGACTCTTGGTCAGCAATAATAATTCAATAACAATAACCTTGTCAGGGTACAAATGAAGAGCTTGTTCCAGGTGCTGCTAAAGAACTGTCAGCAGAAGGGCAGCGGCTATTGGGAAGCTCAGAGATGTAGGGTCTCATGGTCTAGATGCTGGTCCTCAGACTTGCCAGCACAGAAATGCAGTGTCTGCCATGGTTTTCTGTCCACTATTCTCATGGGGCTCCAGTCCCCGCCTGTTTCCAAGTCTCCTCCCCTTCCTGGGATAAATTCCTATGTCTTTTTTTTTTTTTTGTAATTAATTTACTTTAATTGGAGGCTAATTACTTTACAATATTGTAGTGGATCTTGCCATACATTCACATGAATCAGCCACAGGTGTACATGGGCCCCCATCCTGGACCCCCTCCCATCCCATCCCATCCCTCAGGGTTGTCCCAGTGCACTGGCCCTCCCTCAGGGACCTATTATGTCTTCTTCATTGGAAGACAAAGCCATTGTCTGACCTGTGGTCCCAGGAACCGACTGAACCACAAGTCTTGCTCTAGGCACTCCCAGGACTTCTGGGAATGTATTATATTTATGTTTTCTCCTTTCCTTGTCCCTCGTCTTCCTCACACATGACATCTGTGGGCTCAGGGAGACAAGAGCCACTTTGCTTGCCCAAATCAGATGCCAGGTCTTAATAAAATTATGAAAGTTCTTTCTCCCTTTCTTTCATTTCTTCCTGCAAGTATTTGTTGAGCATATACTATGTGCTAGGTAATCTCTCTGGTGCCTTCAGCGTTTTTTTCATGTATCCCTTTCCCCTCTCTGTGACTGCTTTCTCTATCAGATTTCTTCTTTCCTTCACCTCTCTGTGACCTGCAAGCCCGTTTTCAGGGCAGTTCAGCTATAAATCATTTGCATGACTCTCATAGTGCTCCTCTTCCTAGAGAAATTTGACATCTGATTGTCTATTGTTGTATCAACTATTCCATGTTCAATAAATCTTAGACAGCAGTTTGCAAGTAGGAACCTTCTCCAAAACCTACGTCCCACCACTTGGCAACCACCCACTTGGAACTTGCACGAGACTGGTCCCTTCATTGACTCCTTTTTGAGAAAATATGCTAACATTGCTCTTCAGACAGAGCTCCAAATCTTTTCATTGCACATAAGACCCTGCATAATCCAGCCTTCTACTTAACTCTTTAGACTCTTTCTGCTCCATTGGAAGAAAACCTCATTGGAATTTTGTCGAATCTTTGATAGAAACACCATCTAATCTTAGCATGTTTCTACTTGGAGTGTTCTAGTCATCAACCCCTTTCACCGCAATAACTCCCATTCCTCCTTCAAGTCCCATTTTAAATGTTACTATTTCTGGGGAGCCTTCCCAGACTCCCAGTGAGACTGGGATTAGGCTCCCTGATACATGATCTCATAGCAACCAATAATTTTCAGAGCACCTAAAAATTGTTGTGTTATTGTTTCATGGATGTATGAAACATCCATAGTTGTGTTCAGTTACTTGTCTCATGGACATATACCTCATCAACTGGTCTTCACAGCTGTCATAGTTATTATTATGTACCAAGCATCTGGCAGAATGCTGGGCTCATAGTAAATATCTGTAGAATATATTCATGACCAATCATAAGTACTTTGTAGGTTCTAATTGTGAGTACTTACTAATCCTAAGTACCATGCCTCTAAGTCAAAACTTCATCAAGAGTTTCCTTATTTATTACTTGGTAATTTAAAACCTGATTAGCTCTGCCCTGCACAGTGGTCACCTACTGTCAAGGGCCCCTTCTCTTGGGCAGACTGTACTTGGATTCTATTCTCATTGTCTCACACTTGAGCTTTCTCAATTTCAATCCACCCTGTTAGATCCTACTGGATTAATTTTCCCCAAACACTGATCTGACCAGGTGACTCTTTGGCTTAAAAGAATAAAGCTCAGACCTCCCCTAGCCTTCAAGCCCATCTATATTCTGAGTCTGACCTAAATTTCTGTATTCACTTATTCTGTAAAGTAAACTCTTCCACCATGAAATTTTTATTCACTAAGTTTTTGTTTACATTATTTACTTCACTCAGAAGCACTCCTTTCTCTTCTGTTACCAAACTTCAATTCATGTTGAGTACAGCTTATGTCCCATTTTCTCTGCATGACAATCCGTAGCCACCTGTTAGAGCAGTTTCAGCTGTAAGTGATGAGGCTAATATCAAATGAGTTTAAGAAAGAAAAAGAATTTATTGGTTCATGTAATTGAAAAGTCCAGGTATAGAGTTTAAATATGACTTTAAATAAAATATTATCAGGAATCATTCTGTCTGGATTTTGCTGATTCCTTTGACCTCTTGATTTCTTTCTGAGTCAGTTTTACCAGAGAGTGGTTGACAATAAGTTTCATGGGGAGCCCAGCCCCATAAACACAAGGTTAAAATCCTACCAGCTTAACAACCTTGGGAAAAATGAACTTCTCGTTGTTAAAAGTTCCAACAAAAGTCCTAAAGAAGGATGGGTCACATGCCCATCCTGAACCTATTGCTATGGTACTCTGATTAACCTGGGCCGGGTGATTCATCCATTCCTGGACAATCGGGCAGAGTAAACCTCACAGAACCACATTAACAGACGATGGGGGTTGGGTGGGCCCCCAAAGGAAAATTTAGATAGTTACCAGAAGGGGAAATGGAAACTAGGCAGGCAATAACAGCTATCCATCTACCACTCCAAATGTAAGTGGGCTCTCCTGGCTCTGAATTCCTAAGGCTCTTTTTTTTTACACTACTTATTTATCACCATGGCCTTGTTTCGGCCACCATAGCCTCAGACACCACATCTTAATGCCAGTGTTCCAAGCAGAAGGAAGAAGGGAGCAGATGGAGAGAGGACTTTCCTAGAAAAAAGATAGTTTCCTTAGAGACCATCCAGGAAACTTGGACCACGTGGTGAGGAGGCAGGGAAGATGAATATCTGGCAAAGGGGAATGGATGAGCTCAAACTGGATCAGCTCAAACGAGGTTCATTCCTGGGACTGAGAACATTCTGAACAAAGGCAGGGTTCTGTTAGAAAAAAGGAGGGGGTGTGGTTCTTGCTGTTGCCTAGGTAACCAACAGTAACTGCACAGGAGGCTTTTTCATCAACTTACCTGCTAGCAATTACTGCATGCAAGGCATGACATGTTTTGGATTCTCATCTCGTTTCTATGATTTTCTTTTTTAATGGCAGGAACTGTGGCCTATACTCTGCATCTTCACAATGCTTTGTACTTAGTAGCCATTCAGTGAATATTTGCTGACTTTAAAAATTTGATGATGCGGTATTGAGAGGAAAGATAGAATTTAGAGTGTTTCTCGGGCCTTGTTTAAAGACTTACTTTTGCTCTTACTGCTAAAGGAAATGATAGATCCCACATCTGTGTTATGATTGTTGGAATAATGGAGCTGCAAATAAACCTCAGGTGTATCTTCTCAGCTCTAAGTTATGTTCTGGTCAACTTGTAAAGTATTTGACTCTTTGTATATATGGCCCATCTAGATGATTCTTACAGATGTAAGATGAATTTAGACAGCCAATGTATGTAATTCAGTTAACTGGTCTCCTTTTTATGTCTTTTCCTCATATTTTATTTAATAGGGAAATTGCTCTCCCACTGAATCTTAATTCACAATGTTAAGACTTCAGAAATACAGTTTTATATTCAAGAAAGAATTTCAATCTTCTTGTGTCAAATATACTCTGATCTCACATGGGTACTTAATGGTGTCAAGATGTCAATTTCATTTTGACAGGGCCCCTATAGGTGGAAATTTCAACTTTTTATTCTTGGTTAATATGGATGGGTAAGAGGATGTTTGAGGATATTTCCACCTCTGTTTTTATAGAAACATATACTTTTCCATAAATTTATGTGACAGCAGTATGTTTGTGAAGCACTCTCAGCTGAGTATGAAAAGTTTCCTTCCTGCTCAAGACCTGCTATTAACTGCCTCCAAATGACTCCATGATTATTGCAATCTCCCAATTGTTGTGATGCCCTTAATAGTCTGAAGGCCCTGGAATCTTTATTTCCACCAAGAAATGATTTCTTCCACTTATTTTTGGTGTAGTACCACTAGTGCCACTTGAATTTTAGATACAGCCATTATGTCTACAAATCCATTGTACCTTGCTCTTCAGGTAGTGTTACCGCCTGATGTGAGTTTTTAGATGTTTGTCCAGGAGTAGGATTAGACTGTACTATTCTCAACACTTTTGTATTATCTATTGATGCATAACAATGATGCCAAAAGGAAGTGACTTTAAACAACAGACTTAAAACCTGAAACTAACACAACTTTGTAAATCAGCTATATTGTTGTTGAGTAGATGAGTCATGTCTGACTCTTTTGCAGCCCCACGGACTGTAGTCTGCCAGGCTCCTCTATCCATGGGCTTTACCAGGCAAGAATACTAGAGTGGGTTGCCTCTTCCTTTTCTAGGGGATCTTCCTGACTCAGTGGTTGAGTCAGCTTCTCTTGCATTGGCAGGCAGATTCTTTACCATTAAGCCACCAGGAAAGTCCCCCAAATCAACAATATTTCAATTAAAAAAAAATAGACCCATGTTATCTCACACAGTTTCTGTGTGGAATCGGGGAGAGGCTTATCTGAGGATCCTGGCTCATAAAGCTGGCTCAAGGTGTTGACCTTGGGTTGCAGGCATCTGAAGGCTTAACTGAAGCTGAACTGGGCCTTCCATGATGGCTATTTAAACAGAGCTGTTAGCTGGAGGCCTAAGTTTCCTGCCATGTTGGCCTCTGCTTGAATGTCCTTATGGCATCGCAGCTGGCTTCCTCCAGAGTGAGTGACCAAAGAGAGAGACTAAGGAATAAGCTGCAATGCCTCTTATGACCCAAATCTCAGAAGTCATATCCCGTCACTTCTGCTAATGTTCTCTTTGCTAGAAGTGAATCACTCACTTGGTCATGCCCACACTCAAGGGGAAGAGGTCTGCCACTGAAGGGAGATGTATCAAAAGTTTTGTGGATATATTTAAAAAGGACATAGTGGAAGACAGGGAAGCCTGGCGTGCTGCAGTTCATGGGGCTGCAGAGAGTCATACACAACTTAGCAACTGAACAACAACTACCACCACCACCACCCTCTTGATTCTCCCCCTTGTAACTAGGAATTTGCAAAACAAAGCAAACTCAGAGGTTTAGATTGTGGACAGCAAAATGGATAGATGAATACTGCTTTCTCAGTCTTGGGGTAAGTCATGTAGAATTTCAGTCTTGTAACCTTAACGGTTAGGTGCGCCTCCAAAACTTGAAAAGGGAGGAGTGGAGGTGGGGTCTGGGAGAGCCAAATTTCTTCTTCCAGATTCTCCAATAATACTGTCTTCTATGCCCCTCATGAATATGCAGTGGCCAGCTGAAGCTTTCCCTAGTGCATGCTCAGAGAGGGGAATGGCAGTAAGGATGGAAGGGACAGAAAGAAAGAGAAGTGTTGGATTGCACTCACCTGGACTAATGGGTTGGACACACACCACAGATGGTAAGACCTGAGTAAGAAGTTAGCTGGTTCTGTTCTGCTGCTGGTTGGTGAAGACCAGCCACAGATGGGGGAGCAAGAGTGAGGCTATGAGTAGATATTGGTCCTGGGATTAAGAAGTGCCAGAGCCTCCTGCTGAAATCATCTGCAGCACCGCCAAGAGATATACAGGATCCGTGGGCAAGAAAGAGAAGTGTTGGATTGCACTCACCTGGACTAATGGGTTGGACACACACCACAGATGGTAAGACCTGAGTAAGAAGTTAGCTGGTTCTGTTCTGCTGCTGGTTGGTGAAGACCAGCCACAGATGGGGGAGCAAGAGTGAGGCTATGAGTAGATATTGGTCCTGGGATTAAGAAGTGCCAGAGCCTCCTGCTGAAATCATCTGCAGCACCGCCAAGAGATATACAGGATCCGTGGGCAGAATTCAAGCCTTGGATCTTGAAAACAGAAACCATGGTGGTTCTGGCTCCCAGGCAGTTCTTAACATACAATGTGCTGATACAGCACTTGGTACCAGATGGAGAGGTTGCGAGGACAGGGCCTGACTGTGAGGCCACAGAGCAAAGCATTATGCCACAAAGACAGGTGGTGAGAGGGGTGCCCCTGTCTGTGGTGGCTTACTGCCTTTTTGGTACTCATCCTGCCTGTGTACCCTTCACACTGGGCCTCTTCAGGAGCTTCTATTTCCACAGCATTTTAATTTAGAAGTCAAATGTGAGTATTCCAAGCTCCGATCTAGGCTAAGAGTGCTTCACAGCTTTTCTCTTTTCTCACATTTAGAGACATCTAGGTTTCTGATAACACTGATAAATAAGGGAGTTATAGAATAGTACACTTTGTGAAAGAAGGCACTGGAAAGAAGATGCCACAAAAGGAGAGTGGAGTAAAGAATAGAGTTTTCTTTCCAGTACATTCCTGCCATTAAGATACCAGTGCAAGGGCTTCCGTGGCACCTCGGTGGTAAAGAATCCACTTGCCAATGCAGGAGACACAGGTTCGAACCCTGATTGAAACCTTATGGCATGGTAGCTGACTTCCTCCAGAGGTTTCCTCTAGAGCAAGTGATCAAAGAGACAGACTAAGGAGGAAGTTGCAATGTCTCTTATGACCTAACCTCAGAAATCATATGCTGTCAATAATCCGCCATGTTCTCTTTGCTAGAAGTGAATCACTCCCATCCAGCAAGATCCCACATGCTGCAGAGCAGCTAAGCCCACACGCCACAACTATTGAACCTGTGCCCTAGAGCCCAGGAGCCACAAATACTGAGCCCATGGGCCCTAGAGTCTGTGCTCGGCAGCAAGACAGGCCACTGCAGTGAAAAAGCCATGCTCCACAACTAGAGAGTAGCCCCCACTCGCTGCAACTAGAGAAAAGCCTGCATGCAACAACGAAGATCCAGCATAGCTGGATTTTAATTTTAAAAATTAAAACATTGTAAAAAGATAGCAATGCAAGAGGAGGTGGGAAGTGGAAATAAACAGATTTATATTTCAAGATACAGATATACTATGTCATTGCCCTATGAAAGACAGGCAGGGGCTCTGCTGCTATCTGCTACCACCTTATATGCAGGTGGGAGGGGCCTCTTTTTAAGGGGCCCTGCTCTGGTCCTTCTCCAGCTGTATTCCTACACAGGAAACCAAAGGAATCCATCAAACCAAAGGAATATGCCCAGCTGCAGCTGACTTCACCCCTTTGGACCTCGTTCCAGGTAACTGGAAGGCAAAATTCTCTTC